>JAKELJ010001143.1:0-11374 GCA_025594165.1 Tamias sibiricus
CTAACAGGCATTTTCAGTGAAATTCGCCGTAATCATGGGTAAACATCCAATACTGCTATAAACAAAATCCCGTTGATGGTGGATTGACCAAACTTTGGAGAGCCTTGAGGGGCACATTGAGAGAATCATTTTGTGAGAGTTTCATTGAAATACACAAAGAAGAAAACCTAGTACCCACAAGCTAAAGAAACTTGGGATTATTTTCCAGTTCGACTAAAACGCTTTTCTGTGAGTTTGAAACTCTTTTGTTTAACCTAGTGATTCAGCTTTGAGATACTTGAACCAGGAAAGAAGCACAGTGTGCTCTTGTGATCTGAAGTGCTTTTTCTGCAGTTTTCTAAGTTCTAGCATTAACCATTGAGAAATTAAACTAACAGGCGTTTTCAGTGAAATTCGCCTAATCAGGGTAAACATCCAATAGGCTCTAAACAAAAAACCCGTGATGGTGGATTGACCAAATTTGGGAGAGCCATGAGGGGCACAAGAGAGAAATCATTTTGTCATAGTTTCATTGAAATACAGAAAGATAAACCTAAGTACCCACAAGCTAAGAAAACATGGGATTATTTTCCAGTTGGCCTAAATCGCTTTTCTGTGAGTTTGAAACTCTTTTGCTACCTAGTGATTCAGCTTTGAGATACTTTGAACCAGGAGACAAGCACAGTGT
Organism: Tamias sibiricus; assembly: GCA_025594165.1. NCBI lineage: Eukaryota > Metazoa > Chordata > Mammalia > Rodentia > Sciuridae > Tamias > Tamias sibiricus. The sequence goes on from JAKELJ010001143.1 coordinate 668, forward strand.
GCTCTTGTGAACTAAAGTGTTGTTCTTCGTTTTTTAAAGTTCTAGCTTTAACCATTTAAGAATTAAACTCACAGGCGTTTTCAGGCATTTTCGCCTAATCAGGGTAAACATCCAATAGACTGTAAACAAAACACCCTTGATGGTGGGATGAACCAAACTTAGGGAGCCTTGAGGGGCACATGAGAGAATCATTTTTTCAGAGTTTCATTGAAATACACAAAGAAACCTAGTGCCCAGAAGCTAAGAAATATGGAATTATTTCCAGTTCGCTAAAATGCTTTTCTGTGAGTTTGAAACTCTTTTGTTACCTAGTGATTCAGCTTTGAGATACTTTAACCAGGAAACCAAGCACAGTGTTGCTCTTGTGATCTGAAGTGCTTTCTGCATTTTCAAAGTTCTAGCATTAACCATTGAGAAATTAAACTAACAGGCATTTTCAGTGAAATTCGCCTAATCAGGGTAAACATCAATAGGCTCTAAACAAAAAACCCGTGATGGTGGATTGACCAAATTTGGAGAGCCATGAGGGGCACAAGAGAGAATCATTGTGTGAGAGTTTCATTGAAATACACAAAGAAACCTAGTACCCACAAGCTAAGAAACTTGGGATTTATTTCCAGTTGGCTAAATCGCTTTTTCTGTGAGTTTGAAACTCTTTTGCTACCTAGTGATTCAGCTTTGAGATACTTGAACCAGGAGACAAGCACAGTGTGCTCTTGTGAACTAAAAGTGTTGTTCTTTCGTTTTTAAAGTTCTAGCTTTAACCATTTAAGAATTAAACTCACAGGCGTTTTCAGGCATTTTCGCCTAATTCAGGGTAAACATCCAATAGACTGTAACACAAAACACCCTTGATGGTGGGATGAGCAAACAACCCTTGGGGAGCCATCGAGGGCACAAGTGAGAATCATTTTTTTTCAGGAGTTTCATTGATACACAAAAGAAACCTTAGTGCCCAGGATAATAGAACATGAATTATTTCCAATTCGCTAAAAAATGCTTTTTGGAGTTTGAAACTCTTTTGTTACCTAGTGATTCAGCCTTTGAGATACTTTAACCAGGGAAACACAGTGTGCTCTTGTGATGCTGAAGTGCTTTTCTGCATTTTCAAAGTTCTTTCATTGACGAATAATTTAAAACTAACAGTTTCAGTGAAATTCGACTAATCAGGGTAAAACATCCAATAGGCTCACAAAAAACCCGTGATGGTGGGATTGACCCTTCGGGGAGCCGTGGAGGGGCACAAGAGCTAATCATCTTTTCAGAGTTTTCATTGAAATACCAACAAAGAATAACCTAGTGCCCAGAATGCTAAGAAACATGGAATTATTTCCAATTCGCTAAAACGCTTTTCTGTGAGTTTGTGAAACTCTTTTGCTATACCTAGTGATTCAGCTTTGAGATACTTGAAACCAGGAGACAAGCACAGTGTGCTCTTGTGAAACTTAAAGTGTTGTTCCTGAGCGTTTTTAAAGTTCTATCTTTAACCATTTAAGAATTAAGAATTAAACTCACAGGCGTTTTCAGGCATTTTAGCGCCTAATTCAGGGTAAACATCCAATAGACTGTAAACAAAAACACCCTTGATGGTGGGATGACCCAAACTTGGGAGACTTGAGGGGCACATGTTGTGAATCATTTTTTCAGAGTTTCATTGAAATACATAAAGAAACCTAGTGCCCAGAAGCTTAGAAAGAAACATTGAATTATTTCCAGTTCGCTAAAATGCTTTCCTGTGAGTTTGAAACTCTTTTGTTACCTAGTGATTCAGCTTTGAGATACTTGAACGAGGAAAGAAGCACAGTGTGCTCTTGTGATCTGAAGTGCTTTTCTGCATTTCTAAAGTTCTAGCATTAACCATTGAAGAATTAAACTACAGGCGTTTTCAGTGAAATTCGGCCCTAATCAGGGTAAACATCCAATAGGCTCTAAACAAAAAACCCGTGATGGTGGATTGACCAAAATTTGGGGAGCCATTGAGGGGCACAAGAGAGAATCATTTTGTCAGAGTTTCATTGAAATACACAAAGAAACCTAGTACCCGAAGCTAAGAAACATGGAATTATTTCCAGTTGGCTAAAACGCTTTTCTGTGAGTTTGTAAAACTCTTTTGCTACCTAGTGATTCAGCTTTGAGATACTTGAACCAGGAGAGAAGAACAGTGTGCTCTTGTGAACTAAATTGTTGTTCTGCGTTTTTTTAAAGTTCTAGCATTTAACCAATTAAGAATTAAACTCACAGGCGTTTTCAGGCATTTTCGCCTAATCAGGGTAAACATCCAATAGACTATAAAACAAAACACCCGTGATGGTGGATTGACCAAATTTGGGGAGCCATGAGGGGCACAAGAGAGAATCATTTTGTCAGAGTTTCATTGAAATACACAAAGAAACCTAGTACCCAGAAGCTAAGAAACATGGAATTATTTCCAGTTGGCTAAAACGCTTTTCTGTGAGTTTGAAACTCTTTTGCTACCTAGTGATTCAGCTTTGAGATACTTGAACCAGGAGAGAAGAACAGTGTGCTCTTGTGATAACTAAATTGTTGTTCTGCGTTTTTAAAGTTCTAGCATTAACCAATTAAGAATTAAACTCACAGGCGTTTTCAGGCATTTTCGCCTACTCAGGGTAAACATCCAATAGGCTCTAAACAAAAAACCGTGATGGTGGATATTGACCAAATTTGGGGAGCCATGAGCGGCACAAGAGAGAATCATTTTGTCAGAGTTTCATTGAAATACACAAAGAAACCTAGTGCCCAGAAGCTAAGAAACATTGAATTTATTTCCAGTTCGCTAAAATGCTTTCCTGTGAGTTTGAAACTCTTTTGTTACCTAGTGATTCAGCTTTGAGATACTTTTAACCAGGAACCAAGCACAGTGTGCTCTTGTGATTCTGAAGTGCTTTTCTGCATTTCTATAAGTTCTAGCATTAACCATTGAAGAATTAAACTACAGGCGTTTTCAGTGAAATTCGCCTAATCAGGGTAAACATCCAATAGGCTCTAAACAAAAAACCCGTGATGGTGGATTGACCAAATTTGGGGAGCCATGAGGGGCACAAGAGAGAATCATTTTGTCAGAGTTTCATTGAAATACACAAAGAAACCTAGTACCCAGAAGCTAAGAAACATGGAATTATTTCCAGTTGGCTGAAACGCTTTTTTGTGAGTTTGAAACTCTTTTGCTACCTAGTGATTCAGCTTTGAGATACTTGAAACCAGGACAGAAGCACAGTGTGCTCTTGTGAACTAAAGTGTTGTTCTGCGTTTTTTTAAAGTTCTAGCTTTAACCATTTAAGAATTAAACTCACAGGCGTTTTCAGGCATTTTCGCCTAATCCAATAGACTGTAAACAAAACACCCTTGATGGTGGGATGACCAAACTTGGGGAGCCTTGAGGGGCACAAGAGCGAATCATTTTTTCAGAGTTTCATTGAAATACACAAAGAAACCTAGTGCCCAGAAGCTAAGAAACATGGAATTATTTCCAATTCGCTAAAACGCTTTTCTGTGAGTTTGAAACTCTTTTGTTACCTAGTGATTCAGCTTTGAGATTACTTGAACCAGGAATGAAACACAGTGTGCTCTTTTGATCTGAAGTGCTTTTCTGCATTTTCAAAGTTCTAGCATTAACCATTGAGAAATGAAACTAACAGGCGTTTTCAGTGAAATTCGCCTATCAGGGTAAACATCCAGTAGGCTCTAAACAAAAAAAACCCCTTATGGTGGATTGACCAAATTTGGGGAGCCATGAGGGGCCCAAGAGAGAATCATTTTGTCAGAGTTTCATTGAAATACACAAAGAAACCTAGTACCCACAAGCTGAGAAAACATGGAATTATTTCCAGTTTGGCTAAAACGCTTTTCTGTGAGTTTGAAAACTCTTTTGCTACCTAGTGATTCAGCTTTGAGATACTTGAACCAGGAGACAAGCACAGTGTGCTCTTGTGAACTTAAAGTGTTGTTTTGCATTTTTAAAGTTCTAGCTTTAACCATTTAAGAATTAAACTCACAGGCGTTTTCAGGCATTTTCGCCTAATCAGGGTAAACATCCAATAGACTGTAAACAAAACACCCTTGATGGTGGGATGACCAAACTTGGGGAGACTTGAGGGGCACATGAGTGAATCATTTTTTCAGAGTTTCATTGAAATACACAAAGAAACCTAGTGCCCAGAAGCTAAGAAACATTGAATTATTTCCAGTTCGCTAAAATGCTTTCCTGTGAGTTTGAAACTCTTTTGTTACCTAGTGATTCAGCTTTGAGATACTTGAACGAGGAAAGAAGCACAGTGTGCTCTTGTGATCTGAAGTGCTTTTCTGCATTTCTAAAGTTCTAGCATTAACCATTGAAGAATTAAACTACAGGCGTTTTCAGTGAAATTCGCCCTAATCAGGGTAAACATCCAATAGGCTCTAAAGAAAAAACCCGTGATGGTGGATTGACCAAATTTGGGGGAGCCATGAGGGGCACAAGAGAGAATCATTTTGTCAGAGTTTCATTGAAATACAAAAAGAAAACCTAGTACCCAGAAGCTAAGAAACATGGAATTATTTCCAGTTGGCTAAAACACGCTTTTCTGTGAGTTTGAAAACTCTTTTGCTACCTAGTGATTCAGCTTTGAGATACTTTAACCAGGACAGAAGCACAGTGTGCTCTTGTGAACTAAAGTGTTGTTCTGCGTTTTTAAAGTTGTAGCTTTAAAAACCATTTAAGAATTAAACTCACAGGCGTTTTCAGGCATTTTCGCCTAATCAGGGTAAACATCCAATAGACTGTAAACAAAACACCCTTGATGGTGGGATGACCAAACTTAGGGAGCCTTGAGGGGCACATGAGAGAATCATTTTTTCAGAGTTTTCATTGAAATACACAAAGAAAACCTAGTGCCCAGAAGCTAAGAAATATGGAATTATTTCCAGTTCGCTAAAATGCTTTTCTGTGAGATTGAAACTCTTTTGTTACCTAGTGATTCAGCTTTGAGATACTTGAACCAGGAACCAAGCACAGTGTGCTCTTGTGATCTGAAGTGCTTTTTCTGCATTTTCAAAGTTCTAGCATTAACCATTGAGAAAATTAAACTAACAGGCATTTTCAGTGAAATTCGCCTAATAAGGGGTAAACATCCAATAGGCTCTAAACAAAATCCCGTGATGGTGGATTGACCAAATTTGGAGAGCCATGAGGGGCACAAGAGAGAATCATTTTGTGAGAGTTTCATTGAAATACACAAAGAAACCTAAGTACCCACAAGCTAAGAAACTTGGGATTATTTCCAGTTGACTAAATCGCTTTTCTGTGAGTTTGAAACTCTTTTGCTACCTAGTGATTCAGCTTTGAGATACTTGAACCAGGAAAAACCAAGCACAGTGTGCTCTTGTGATCTGAAGTGCTTTTCTGCATTTTCTAAGTTCTAGCATTAACCATTGAGAAATTAAACTAACAGGCGTTTTCAGTGAAATTCGCCTAATCAGGGTAAACATCCAATAGGCTCTAAACAAAAAAACCCGTGATGGTGGATTGACCAAATTTGGAGAGCCATGAGGGGCACAAGAGAGAATCATTTTTTGTCATAGTTTCATTGAAATACACAAAGAAACCTAGTACCCCACAAGCTAAGAAACATGGGATTATTTCCAGTTGGCTAAATCGCTTTTCTGTGAGTTTGAAACTCTTTTGCTACCTAGTGATTCAGCTTTGAGATACTTGAACCAGGAGACAAGCACAGTGTGCTCTTGTGAACTAAAGTGTTGTTTTGTCTTTTTAAAGTTCTAGCTTTAAACCATTTAAGAATTAAACTCACAGGCGTTTTTCAGGCATTTTCGCCTAATCAGGGTAAACATCCAATAGACTGTAAACAAAACACCCTTGAGTTGGGTGGGATGACCAAACTTAGGGAGCCTTGAGGGGCACATGAGAGAATCATTTTTTCAGAGTTTCATTGAAATACACAAAGAAACCTAGTGCCCAGAAGCTAAGAAATATGGAATTATTTCCAGTTCGCTAAAATGCTTTTCTGTGAGTTTGAAACTCTTTTGTTACCTAGTGATTCAGCTTTGAGATACTTGAACCAGGAACCAAGCACAGTGTGCTCTTGTGATCTGAAGTGCTTTTTCTGCATTTTCAAAGTTCTAGCATTAACCATTGAGAAATTAAACTAACAGGCATTTTCAGTGAAATTCGCCTAATCAGGGTAAAACATCTAATAGGCTCTAAACAAAAAACCCGTGATGGTGGATTGACCAAATTTGGAGAGCCATGAGGGGCACAAGAGAGAATCATTTTGTGAGAGTTTCATTGAAAATACACAAAGAAACCTAGTACCCACAAGCTAAGAAACTTGGGATTATTTCCAGTTGGCTAAATCGCTTTTCTGTGAGTTTGAAACTCTTTTGCTACCTAGTGATTCAGCTTTGAGATACTTGAACCAGGAGACAAGCACAGTGTGCTCTTGTGAAATAAAGTGTTGTTCTTCGTTTTTTAAAAGTTCTAGCTTTAAAAAACCATTTAAGAATTAAACTCAACAGGCGTTTTCAGGCATTTTCGCCTAATCAGGGTAAACATCCAATAGACTGAAAACAAAACACCCTTGATGGTGGGATGACCAAACTTGGGGAGCCTTGAGGGGCACAAGAGCTAATCATCTTTTCAGAGTTTCATTGAAATACACAAAGAAACCTAGTGCCCAGAAGCTAAGAAACATGGAATTATTTCCAATTCGCTAAAACGCTTTTCTGTGAGTTTGAAACTCTTTTGCTACCTAGTGATTCAGCTTTGAGATACTTGAACCAGGAGACAAGCACAGTGTGCTCTTGTGAACTAAAGTGTTGTTCTGCGTTTTTAAAGTTCTATCTTTAACCATTTAAGAATTAAACTCACAGGCGTTTTCAGGCATTTTCGCCTAATCAGGGGTAAACATCCAATAGACTGTAAACAAAACACCCTTGATGGTGGGATGACCAAACTTGGGGAGACTTTGAGGGGCACATGATGTGAATCATTTTTTTCAGAGTTTCATTGAAATACATAAAGAAACCTAGTGCCCAGAAGCTATGAGAAACATTGAATTATTTCCAGTTCGCTAAAATGCTTTCCTGTGAGTTTGAAACTCTTTTGTTACCTAGTGATTCAGCTTTGAGATACTTGAACGAGGAAAGAAGCACAGTGTGCTCTTGTGATCTGAAGTGCTTTTCTGCATTTCTAAAGTTCTAGCATTAACCATTGAAAGAATTAAACTACAGGCGTTTTCATTGAAATTCGCCTAATCAGGTGTAAACATCCAATAGGGCTCTAAACAAAAAACCCGTTTGATGGTGGATTGAACCAAATTTGGGGAGCCATGAGGGGCCACAAGAGAGAATCATTTTGTCAGAGTTTCATTGAAATACACAAAGAAACCTAGTACCCAGAAGCTAAGAAACATGGAATTATTTCCAGTTGGCTAAAAACGCTTTTCTGTGAGTTTGAAACTCTTTTGCTACCTAGTGATTCAGCTTTGAGATACTTGAACCCAGGAGGAGAAGAACAGTGTGCTCTTGTGAACTAAATTGTTGTTCTGCGTTTTTAAAGTTCTAGCATTAACCAATTAAGAATTAAACTCTCAGGCGTTTTCAGGCATTTTCGCCTAATCAGGGTAAAACATCCAATAGACAATAAACAAAACACCCTGATGGTGGATTGACCAAATTTGGGAGCCATGAGGGGCACAAGAGAGAATCATTTTGTCAGAGTTTCATTGAAATACACAAAGAAAACCTAGTACCCCCAGAAGCTAAGAAACATGGAATTATTTCCAGTTGGCTAAAACGCTTTTCTGTGAGTTTGAAACTCTTTTGCTACCTAGTGATTCAGCTTTGAGATACTTGAACCAGGAGAGAAGAACAGTGTGCTCTTGTGAACTAAATGTTTTTGTTCATGCGTTTTTAAAGTTCTAGCATTAACCAATTAAGAATTAAACTCACAGGCGTTTTCAGGCATTTTCGCCTAATCAGGGGTAAACATCCAATAGGCTCTAAACAAAAAACACGTGATGGTGGATTGACCTAAATTTGGGGGGGAGCCATGAGCGGCACAAGAGAGAATCATTTTGTCAGAGTTTCATGAAATACACAAAGAAACCTAGTGCCCAGATGCTAAGAAACATGGAATTATTTCCAGTTCGACTTAATAATTGCATTTCCTGTGAGTTTGAAACTATTTTGTTTCCTAGTGGATTCAGCTTTGAGATACTTTAACCAGGAACCAAAGCACTCATGTGTTGCTCTTGTGATCTGTAGTGCTTTTCTCTGCAATTTTCTAATGTTCTAGGCATTAAACCATTGAAGAATTTTACTACAGGGCGTTTTCAGTGAAAATCTCGCCCATAATCTGGGTAAACAACCATTAGGCTCTTAAACAAAAAACCCGTGATGGTGGGATTAGACCAAAATTTGGGGAGCCATGAGGGGCACAGAGCAGAATCATTTAGTCAGAGTTTTCAAGTGAAATAACACAAGAAACCTAGTACCAAGAAGCTAAGAAACATGGAATTTATTTCCAGTTGGCTGAAAACGCTTTTTTGTGAGTTTGAAACTCTTTTGCTACCTATGTGATTCAGCTTTGAGATACTTGTACCATGACAGAAGGCAAAGTGTGCTCTTGTGAACTAAAGTGTTGTTATGCGTTTTTAAAGTTCTAGCTTTTAAACATTTAAGAATTAAACATCACAGGCGTTTATTCAGGGCTATTTTCGCCTAATCCGAATAGACTGTAAAACAAAACACCCTTTGATGGCGGCGTATGAACCAAACCTTGGGGAGCCTCTTGAGGGGGCACATGAGCGAATCATTTTTTTCTGTATAGTTTCAATGAAATAACATCAAAAGAAACCTTGTGGCACCAGAAGACAACAGAAACATGAGATTTATTTTCCAATTCGCTCTAAAAAACGCTTTTCTTGAGAGGTTTGAATGCTCTTTTGTTACCTAGTGATTCAGCTTTGATGATACTTGAACCATGACATGTAACACAGTGTGCTTTTTTGAATCGGTAGTGCTTTTCTGCATTTTCAAAGTTCTTAGCATTAACCATGTGAGAAATGAAAAACTAACAGGCGTTTTTCAGTGAAATTTTCGCCTAAATCAGGGTAAACATCCAGATAGGCTCTATAACAATAAAACCCCTTATGGTGGAGTTGAACCAAATTGTGGGAGCCATGAGGGGCCCAAGAGAGAATCATTTTAGTCAGAGTTTTCATTGAAATACACAAAGAAACCTTAGTACCCACAAGCTGAGAAACATGGAATTATTTCCAGTAGGTCTTTAAAACGCTATTTCTGTGAGTGTTGAAACTCTTTTTGCTATCCTAGTGATTTCCGCTTTGTGATACTTGAACCAGGGACGTCACAGGCAACAGTGTGCTAATTGTGAACTTAAAGTGTCTGGTTTTGCATTTTTAAAGTTCTTAGCTTTTAACCATTTAAGAAATTAAACTCACAGGCCGTTTTCAGGCATTTTTATTTTTCGCCTAATCTGGGTAAACATCCAATAGACTGTAAACCCTAAAACACCCTTGATGGTGGGATGACCAAACTTGGGGAGACTTGAGGGGCACATGAGTGAATCAGTTTTTCAGAGTTTCATTGAAATACACAAAGAAACCTGTTGCCCAGTAAGCTAAGAAACATTGAAATTATTTCCAGTTCGCTAAAATGCTTTTCAATGTGAGTTTGAAACACTCTTCTTGTTACCTAGATGATGTCAGCTTTGCGATACTTGAACGAGGATAAGAAGCACAGTGTGCTACTTGTGATCTGAAGTGCTTTTCCTGCAATTTCTAAAGTTCAAGCATTAACCATGTGAAGAGATTGAAACTACAGGCCCTTTTCAGTGAAATTCGCTCTAATCAGGGTAAAACATCCATAGGCTCTAAAGAAAAAAAACCGGGCCGTGTGATGGTGGAATTGACCCAAATTTTAGGGGAGCCATGAGGGGCACATAAGAGAGAATCATTTTGTCAGAGTTTCATTGAAAATACTAAAAGAAACCATGAGTACCCAGAAGCTAAGAAACATGGAATTATTTCCAGTTGGCTAAAACGCTTTTCTGTGAGTTTGAAACTCTTTTGCCTGACCTATAGTGATTCAGCTTTTGAGATACTTTACCCAGGACAGAAGCACAGTGTGCTCTTGTGAACTAAAAAAAAAAGTGGTTGATGCTGCGTTTTTCAAAGTTTGTAGCTTTAACCATGTAAGAATTAAACTCACAGGCGTTTTCAGGGCCATTTTCCGCCTAATTCAGAGGTAAACATCCAATAGACTGTAACAACAACAACAGCCCTATGATGGTGGGAATGACCGAAAACTTAGGGAGCACTTGAGGGGGCACATGGAGAGGAATCAATTTTTTCAGAGTTTCATTGGTAAATACACAAAAGAAACCTAGTGCCCAGGAAGCTGAAGAAATATGGGAATTATTTCCAGTTCGCTTTAAAATGCTTTTCTGTGAGATTGAAACTCCTTTTGTTACCCTAGTGATTCAGCTTTGGAGATACTTGGAACCAGGAACCAAGCACAGTGTGCTCTTTGTGATCTGAAGTGCTTTTCTGCATTTTTCATAAGTTCTAGCATTAACCATTGAGATATTAAACTAACAGGCATTTTCAGTCGAAATTCGCCTAATAAGGGTAAAACATCCTAATCAGGCTCTAAACAAAATAACCCGTGATG
>JAKELJ010001144.1:0-11362 GCA_025594165.1 Tamias sibiricus
TTCTAGAGATTAGTGCTCTATCTGATGTGCATGTGGTAAAAATTTGTTCCCAATTAGTAGGTTCTCTATTCACCTCACTGATTGTTTTTATTGCTGAGAAGAAGCTTTTTAGTTTGAATTTATCCAATTTATTGATTCTTGATACTAATTCTTGTGCTACAGGAATCTTATTAAGGAACTTGGGGCCTAATCTGACATGTTGGAGATTAGTGCTTACTTTTTCTTCTATTAGGTATAGTGTCTCTGGTCTAATTCCTAGATCCTTGATCCACTTTGAGTTGAGTTTTGTGCATGGTGAGAGATAGGGGTTTAATTTCATTTTGTTGCATATGGATTTCCAGTTTTCCCATCACCATTTGTTGAAGAGGCTATCTTTTCTCCAATGTACATTTTTGGTGCCTTTGTGTAATATAAAATAACTTGAAGGAGCCTATGATCAAGGATATAGCTAAAGATTGCGGTTAGCTGAGAGCCATAAAAGATGTTCTAGTTTCCACCTGATAGTAATACATTATTCAAAGAATCTTTGTATGCCCGTGAACACTGTGTGACGCACTTGTAAGCTCGAGCTGTAAGCACGTGTCCTTGTTAAAGCTATATGTATATAACTGGGTGAGGTTCGTTAGTGTGTGTGGGAAGAAGAAGAAGGTGGTGGTTGGAGTTAGAGCATTTGGAGTGATTGCTGGAGCTGGAGAGAGAAGAAGAATAAAAGACCTTTTTTCATTTTCATCCTGCCCCTGAATTTTCCTGCGGCGTTCGCTGCTCCAAGCGGCTTCCGCTTCAGGCAGCGACAGGTGGTGGCCTGTACGGGAATTCGGCGGCAAGGTAAGAAAAAAGAAAATTTAAAAAGATGGGAGCAAATATAACAAAAAGTCGGTTTATAAAAGCCATGAATGAAATTTTTTTATATTGAGAACTCAGATAGTGAGAAAAGTGAAAAAGAAAGCATATCCTCTGATTCAGTTGAGACCAGCAAGGACAGTAGGAATGTAAATTCAAAAGTAAGATCTGCAAAAGCCATCAGAAGCTTAATAAAATTAGCTGAGGAGTATGTACTCTCCTTAGAAGCTGAAACTCAGAATACTAGTGAAAGTAATAATAGTAACAAGGAGCCAAACCATGAAAGTACGGTCTCCTCCACTGAGCCGGTTAGGAATTATGAAGCTAGTAGTGAAGAGGAATAAAAAAGCAATTCGGAGAGCACAGTCTCCAATAAAAAGAACAAAAAGAAATTAAAAAAGAGAAAAGACCGTCAAATAGAAGAACCACTAGTGCCCTCTGCTCCTTCATGGATAGAATCCCTAACAGAAATAATAAAGAGTATTGATCAGAGTGTACGTGCCCTTGAGGTAGAAATTGGTGGCCTTTCTGAGCGCTTATATGCTCTCGAACAACATAGACCGCAGGAGCACCTAGAACTGCCAGTATTTCAAAATGAAGAGGGACAAAGGTATCATGAGTCCCTAGACTTTAAAACAATAAAGAATTTTAAAGAGGCGGTAATGACCTATGGGCCTCAAGCTCCATTCACATTAAGTATGATAGAGTCACTTAACACCCTAATCTTAGCCCCCTCAGATTGGAAAAGTCTATGCAGAGCAGTACTAAGTGGGGGACAATACCTAATCTGGAAAACTCAATTCCAGGAACTTTGTTCAGAAATAGCAAAGAGAAATGCTGCAGCAGGTTTCCCTCAACGCAATATAGATATGCTCACAGGGGAGGGTCAGTTCGCCGAACTACAAAATCAGCTACAATACGATCCCGGTGTGTATGCCCAGATACACACTGCAGCTGTGAAAGCCTGGAAGACAATATCAGGCACAGGGGATCTGCAAGGCAGCCTATCAAAAGTTATACAAGGGCCTAATGAACCTTACGCTGATTTTGTAGATAGACTCTTAAAAACAACATCTAGAGTTTTTGGCGAAGTCGAGCAAGCTATGCCTCTAGTTATCCAATTAGCATACGAGAACGCTAATAAATATTGCCAGGATGCAATAAGGCCGTGGAGAAGTAAAAAAGACTTATCAATTTATATCAGACTGTGCAAAGACATTAACAAGGCTGTTATCACAGGCAACGTAATTGTAAGCTACCTGGTACCGAAAACCGGGAGGAAAACTCTCGGAGGCAGAGTAAAGCTTTTACTACTTTTACTTCTACTTTCTTAGAGAGAGCTTAGAGAGAAAGAAAGATAGAGCTTGTCTTCTTGTCTTCTTGTCTTCTTAGCTTAGAGAGAGAGAAAGAAAGATAGAGCTTCTTCTTAGCTTAGAGTCTTAGAGAGAAAGAAAGATAGAGCTTAGCTTAGAGAAAGATTAGAGCTTCTTTCTTCTGTCTTCTTTCTTCCTTCTTCTTTCTTCTGTCTTCTGTCTTCCTTGGGAGCCTCGGCCTAACTCTGACCAGTCATTACTTCTTCTATCTGGTTTCTCTTCTGTAACCGCTCTGCCTACGTTCTGGCCGCTCTGATTCTTCTGACCAACCGAGTGACTGCCCGACTGACTGAATTCTCCGTTCTCCTAACTCGGACCACTTTCATCCGGTTATATACCTTCAGCTTTGCGGGTGCCTACAGGTGCATCACATACATATCAGGTGGAACTTATGGCTTCCAGCTAGCTGCAACAGCCCTTCCTAATTAGGGCTCCTTCACGTAATTGCTGCAGTGATGAAAAATTCCTCCCCTCAAAATTCCCAAAGGATTCAACCTAGAACAGGATATTCCAGACAAAATTATTATAATAAACCAAGATATGCTAAGCAATATCCCCCAAGGGTAATAAAATCAAATTCATACCGTGCTCCAGGCCGATGCCCCAGGTGCAAAAAGGGTATACATTGGGCCAATCAATGCCATTCTAGATATGATATATATGGAAATGATTTATCCAGGATTTCAAAAAACGGGGCACGGGGCCCAATGCCCAGGGGCCCACAAATGTACGAGGCACTAGAGAAGGAAGGCCCTCAGATTCAAATGATTCCTCGTCACAGTCCCTCCTACCCATTAACTCCCTTATCAGAGGGACAAGAGGAAGTGCAGGATTAGATCTCTGTTCTACTGCCCGGATGGTCCTGACACCTGAAATGGGGGTTCAGCTGATTCCTACGGGAATCAGGGGACCTCTCCCTTCAGGAACTGTGGGACTAATCCTTGGGTGTAGTTCCAAAAGTTTATTAGGCTTTAATGTTATACCAGGGGTTATTGATTCAGATTATAATGGAGAGATTAAAACAATGCTAAGTACACACAGGGGCATCATCTCCGTAAATCAAGGAGACAGAATCGCACAGCTGCTCCTCATTCCCAGTCTCCATAATTCTTTTAAAAGCATGCCACAAAATAGAAATAGCAGAGCATTCAGTTCCACTGGTTCAGGACCTATGGCTTTCTGGGTCCAGGACTGTTCACGGAGGCCTATGTGCAAATTAAAAATTCAAGGTATAGAGATGGAGGGGCTGATTGATACAGGAGCTGACTCTTCCATCATAAATCTACAACAATGGCCTAAGCACTGGCCTCTACAGAAAGCCTCAACCAGTTTAAGAGGCTTGGGATACAGTAATACCCCAGCACAAAGTGCTGTAATCTTAAATTGGCAAGACAATGAAGGCCATACAGGAACTTTCCAACCCTATGTTTTAATTACCCTATGGGGAAGAGATATCTTACATCAAATGGGGCTACACCTAGCGACCAAACCTGCAGGTGTTAAGAATAAAAATCCTAATCATAATAAAAAAGGCAAAGGACATTTTTTTTCTAGGGGCCACTGAGAAAACAATTTTAAAAATACCATGGCTCTCTAATAAGCCAGTTTGGGTCCCTCAGTGGCCCCTATCCAAAGAAAAATTGCAAGCGGCCCATCAATTAGTTAAAGAACAATTAGAAGCAGGACACATAGAGCCTTCCACCTCTCCCTGGAATTCTCCCATATTTGTAATTAAGAAAAAAATCAGGAAAATGGAGACTATTACAAGATCTAAGACAAATTAACAAAACAATGCAAATTATGGGCCTTACTCAACCTGGACTTCCTAATCCTGTAGCTATTCCAAAAAACTATTACCTTATAACTCTTGATATAAAGGACTGTTTCTTTTCCATTCCCCTACATCCTCTGGAAGCCCCCAGGTTTGCTTTTTCTATTCCTTCTATTAATAATAATGGCCCTGATAAAAGATATCAATGGAAAGTATTGCCGCAGGGAATGACAAATAGCCCTACACTGTGCCAACTATATGTGGACAGAGCTATACAGCCCATTAAAAACAAATATCAAGACCTCATGTGTCTATACTACATGGACGATGTTTTATTAGCTCACCCTAATCAACAAATCTTATTTAATATATTTAGTGAAATAACAAAAAATCTAAAAAAATATGGATTATATGTAGCAGAAGAAAAAGTTCAAAGCAGATCACCTATACTATATTTAGGCTTTAAAATTATGGATACTTTTGTTAAACCCCCAAAAATTCTAATAAGTAAAGAACATTTGACCACCCTCAATGATTTCCAAAAATTACTGGGTGACATTAATTGGCTTCGCCCTACACTAAGCCTCACTACTGCACAATTAAAACCCTTATTTGACATCCTTCGTGGGAACCCTGACCCATCCTCACCGCGAACATTTACTCCTGAGGCCAGGAGAGCTCTAAAATTAGTAGAACAGGCCATTGAAAGATCCCATTGTGATAGATTTGATTTTGCACAACCACTAATATTGATTATTATTCCTTCACAATATACTCCAACAGGGGAGTATTTTGGCAACAGGGACCTATATTATGGATACATTTGCCTGTCTCTCCTAAAAGTACAATTGAGTCTTATACCTCCATGGTGGCTAAACTTATTCTTCAAGGACTTAAAACCTCTACTAAAATATTTGGAATTCATCCCGCTACTATTATTACTCCTTATTCATCGTCACAGGTTGAATATTTGTGCTTCAATGATAATGATTGGGCTATAGCTAGATACTCTACTTCTGCAAATTTTGACAATCATATTCCTAAATCTCCTATACTGTCCTTTTGTATCAATCATCCTATCATATTCCCACAGGTAATAAAAAATCAACCCATTCCTAAAGCATTTAATGTATTTACAGATGGATCCTCTAATGGTACTGCTGCAGTAGTCACTCAAAATGAAAAAATGATTCATATCACTAATCAAAAATCACCTCAATTAGTGGAACTCGAAGCTATAATAATAGCTCTGGAAAATTTTAAAGAACAGCCTATGAATATTTTTTCAGACAGCCATTATATTGTACATGCTGTCCCAAAATTGGAGCTAGCAGGTCCAATAGCACCACATACTCCAGCTTTTAAATTGTTTTCTCAAATCCAAAATCTCCTATGGCAACGAAAAGAACCTTTATTTATAGGTCACATAAGAGCTCACACTAATCTGCCTGGTCCTCTCCATGAAGGTAATCAAAAAGCTGATGCCCTCACTAAAACAATATTTATATTTACTACAGTACAACAAGCTACTTTATTTCATTCCCAGTTCCACGTTAACAGCACTACCTTAAGACAAAAATTTAAAATCACAAAAGAACAAGCTCGTAGAATTGTAAAAGAATGTCAATCTTGTGTAACACTTTTGCCCAATCCACATTATGGGGTTAACCCACGAGGTTTGATGCCCAATCATTTGTGGCAGATGGATGTCACACATGAGCCAAGTTTTGGAAAATTACGATTTATTCATGTCACCATAGATACATGCTCAGGCATGATTTTTGCTCCTTTACATTCTGGAGAAAAAGTTAAAGATACTATATCTCATTGTCTGCAAGCTTTTGCTGCATTGGGCATCCCCAAAATGCTTAAAACAGATAATGGCCCTGCATATACATCCACATCCTTCAAACAATTTTGTACAAAGTTCAATATTATCCACAAAACAGGTATCGCTTATAATCCTCAGGGACAAGGAATAATTGAAAGAGTAAATCGGACACTTAAAAATATGTTACTAAAGCAAAAAGATAGAAACTGGAAAAATCCTAAGGACAGATTGGCAGTTTCCCTGTTTACCCTAAATTTCTTAACTTTAGATTCTAATAAATATTCAGCTGGAGATAGACACTGGAACCCACACCAACAACATAAACCTTTGGTTTACTGGAAGAATGTTCTCTCAGGTACGTGGAAGGGTCCAGACCCAGTATTAATTTGGGGGAGAGGATCTGTTTGTGTTTCTCCAAAGCACGAATCCTCTCCAATATGGATACCACCTAGATTGATAAAGCAGGAACAAAGTCAAAAGGATCAAGACGAAGTTATTGAGGAGTCTAGATTGAATAAACAAGTACAAAATCAAGAGGACCAAAATGAAGGTATGGAGTGATTCCCTTAAGAGTCCTCCATTAAATTTACAACTTAAATTTCATCTTCCGGCCGGGACAAGAAGATCTCTCTTCAGTGTATACACAATTGTATTTTTTTTTCTTTTATATATGTCTTTATGTCTGTGCATTTGTCTAAATTTCATGTTAATGTGATGTCACAAATATATGTTTATATGTGCGTCTGTCTAGTGTGACGTCACAAATAATTAAGCGCTTAAAAAAAATAGGTAGATAGATATAGATCCAAATAACGTTAATTCATTTAAGCTTAGAATATTCTAATTAGATAATCAATAGATAGATAGATAGATAGATATTCCATATAAGTTCAGAATATTCTAATTAGATAATCAATTATAATGATAATCAATTTTGATTTATAGTTGTCTCCGGGACTTCTCTTCAGCTGTGAATATGTTTAATGTTGTATAACCTGATATTTTGGTGTTCCAACAGAGGATCATTTATTTGTTATTAACTTCATTTGTTTAATAGCTGATTAATTTGAATTATTTCAACAGGTATAGGATTGCTGTGTATATAGAGACTCGAGGATTCCAGCTAACAAATTATTTTTCCAAAGTGCCTTTAGCTTTTCTTTATCTTTAATGCAGTAAACACCCTCAGTTTTCTCTTTGATTATTTCTGAATGTGATATTTTGCCAGCTTATGTTTGTGGGAGCTTAAGCAGCAATGTGTGTGAGCAGAGATCAACTTTTATTTTCTACTCTAATAATTCTTTTTTTAGTTTGACAGCTCACCTTTTGATCTCAGTGCTGGAATAGCACTGCCTTTCCCTTAATAATGGATGCTTGAGTTTTTAGGTAGCGGGCCCTGAAGATTTGCCGGTGGAAATGTCTAGACATAAAAAAGACGGCTGCTGCTACAACTGCAGGGACCGTGGTCGCTGCAAGCATCCCTGCTGCTCAAGCATCAAACAACCTAACCAGCAGTGTGGCCTCTGCTCTGCATGCATGGGGCCTCCTGAATCTATGTGTTATAACTTATGGACATTTTGATTTTCCATTATTTTGGGACATTACGGGACAATGCCTTGCAGGTATTTGTCTAAGAGAACTCAGTGCGTTACTTGATGAAACTAAGGGCAGCTGATTCGCTTAAAGAACTTGGTACGATATGGAAACTTGGCTCGTCAGCAGTAGGCTTACCACCTTAAAGCCGCAGCATCTCCTAAAAATTGGACGGCTGTTAGTCAACACACAGTCGATCCTAAAGGGCTCTATTGGATGGCTGGTTAGCCTATGAAGGGTAAGATCCCCAGAAGGGGACAACCTAAGACACGGCACAGTCGCACGAGACAGTCTAATGTGGCCGGCATGTCAACCTAAGCCAGGAGTCAGGACAGCCTAGACTCCCATGACGGGTAAGAATGTTGGTTGCACATGGACGTCCTAGAACATCCCCTCTTTTAAAACTAAAAGGGGGAAATGAAGGAGCCTATAATCAAGGAGATAGCTAAAGATTGCGGTTAGCTGAGAGCCATAAAAGATGTTCTAGTTTCCACCTGATATTAATACATTATTCAAAGAATCTTTGTATGCCCGTGAACACTGCGTGACGCACCTGTAAGCTCGAGCTGTAAGCACGTGTCCTTGTTAAAGCTATATGTATATAACTGGGTGAGGTTCGTTAGTGTGTGTGGGAAGAAGAAGAAGGTGGTGGTTGGAGTTAGAGCATTTGGAGTGATTGCTGGAGCTGGAGAGAAAAGAAGAAGAAAAGACCTTTTTTCATTTTCATCCTGCCTCCGAATTTTCCTGCGGCGTTCGCTGCTCCAAGCGGCTTCCGCTTCAGGCAGCGACAATAACTGAAATTATATGCACCACTCTCTGTGTCCTCTATTCTGTACCATCAGTCTACCAGTCTATTTTGGTGCCAATACCATGCTGTTTTTGTTACTATTGCTCTGTGGTATAATTTAAGGTCTGGTATAGTGATGCCACCTGCTTCACTCTTCTTGCTAAGGAAGAGTTCCTGTTATCCCTAGTTTTACTAGTGTTTTGAACATGAAGGGGTGATGCATTTTGTTGAATGCTTTCTCTGCATCTATTGAGATAATAATATAGTTCTTATCTCTAAGTCTATTGAAGTAATGAATTACATTTATTGATATCCGTATGTTGAACGATCCTTGGATCACTGGAATGAACCCCACTTGATCGTGGTGTACTGTATTTTCAATATGTTTTTATATCCAATTTTCCAGAATTTTATTGAGAATTTTTCCATCTATTTTCATTAGAGATATTGGTCTGAAGTTTTATTTCTTTGATGTGTCTTTGCCTGGTTTTGGGATCAGGATGATATTGACCTCATAGAATGAGTTTGGAAGTGCTCCCTCTTTTTCTATTTCCTGAAATAAATTGAAGAGTACTGGTATCAGTCCTCCTTTAAAGGTCTTGTAGAACTCGGCTATGTATCCATCTGGTCCTGGCCTTTTCTTGGTTGGTAGGCTTCTGATGGCATCTTCTATTTCATTGCTTGAAATTGGTCTGTTTAAATTGTGTATATCATCCTGCTTCAATTTGGGCAAATCATACAACTCTAGAAATTTGTTGTCAATGCCTTTGATTTTTTGTATTTAATTGGAGTACAGTTTTCAAACTAATTTCGAATTATCTCCTGTATTTCAGTCATGTCTGTTGTGATATTTCCTTTTTCATTGCGTATGTTAGTAATTTGAGTTTTCTCTCTCCTTCTCTTTGTTAGCCTGGCTAAGGGTCTGTCAATTTTATTTATTTTTTCAAAGAACCAACTTTTTGTTTTGTCAGTTTTTTCAATTGTTTCTTTTGTTTCAATTTCATCGATTTCAGCTCTGATTTTAATTATTTTCTGTCTTCTACCACATTTTGTGTTGGATTGTTCTTCTTTTTTAGAGCTTTGAGATATAATTTTAAGTCATTTATTTGTTGACTTTTTCTTCTTTTGAGGAATGAACTCAATGCAATGAACTTTCCTCTTAGAACTGCCTTCATAGTGTCCCAGAGATTTCGATATGTTGTGTCAGTGTTCTCATTCACATCTAAGAATTTTTAAATCTCTTCTTTGATGTTATCTGCAACCCATTATTAATTCAGTATCATATTATTTAGTCTCCAGGTGTTAGAGTAGCTTTTATTTCTTATTTTATCATTGATTTCTAATTTCATTCCATTATGGTCTGATAGAATACAGGGTAGTATCTCTATTTTTTTTTAATATTTTCTAAGAGTTGTTTTGTGGTCTGTTTTAGACAAGGATCCATGTGCTGCTGAGAAGAAAGTGTATTTGCTTGTTGAAGGATAAAATATTCTATATAAATCAGTTAGGTCTAAGTTGTTTATTGTATTTTTGAGTTCTATAGTTTCTTTGTTCAGCTATTTTTTTTTTTTTTTTTTTTTTTTTTTTTTGGAAGATCTATCCAGTGGTGAAAGGCATGTGTTAAAGTCTCCTAGGATTATTGTGTTGTGGTCAAATTGACTCTTGAACTTGAGAAGAGTTTGTTTTGTTGTACCAAAAAATGTTGTATCTAGCATAATGCCAATCAAAACTCCAAGCCACGTCACACTTGAGCCAATAAAAAAGCCTTTATTAAGCTGATCATGAGCCACTGTTCTCACACATCACACAGTGTGACAAGATGGCGCGCAGTCAGTGATTTTTTCAAGGGTTTATAAAGAGCAAAATCACAGAGGGCGGAATATTCAATTGCAGGGTTTCGGCCAGTGCAAGCAAGCCACAGTACAGAAGCTGAATCTAGGCAGTTAGCAAGACAAAGCAATGGGTACAATAATATTTCCCATGGGACTTTCCAGGTTGGTATAGCAATGATCAAGTAGAAGGGAATGGGGTCAAGATGACCCTAGTTGGGTACATGTTAGAGAATGGTTACTAACGTCTACACAATCAATCTCTGACAAGGTATTTGCCCAGGAAAAATGGAAACCAAAGAGAGCAATTTTACATTGTATAGGAATTGCTATTTTTATGCTGTCAAGCATATTATGCTAGGTAACAATTAATGGGTACACAGGCAGGACTTTCTGTATTCTATTATTTCTGAGAAACAGAACTATTTCTCAGAACTCCTAAGATGGCTGCTGAAGAACAAGATGGAGTCCCTTTAGTTCTCTTATCACAGTTTGATGAACATGGATGCTCCATTGTTTTGGGGCATATGTATTTATAATTGTTAAGCCTTGTTGGTGTATCATTCCCTTGAGCAGTATGTAGTGTCCTTATTTATCCCTTTTTATTGACTTTAGATTGAAGTTTACTTTATTTGATATGAGGATGGAAACCCCTGCTTGTTTCCTCAATCCATGTGAGTGGTAGATTTCTCCCAACCTTTCACCCTCAGCCTGTGGATGTCTTTTTCTTATGAGATGAGTCTCTTGGAGGCAGCATATTGTTGGATCTGTTTTGTTGTTGTTGTTGTTATTGTTGTTTTTTATCCAATCTGCTAGTCTATGTCTTTTGATTGGTGAATTTAGGCCATTAACATTCAGAGTTATTATTGAGACATAATTTGTATTCCCAGCCATTTTTATTTATTTTTGGTATTTAACTTGACATGGTTTCTCCTCTGATTGGTTTTCCCTTTAGTGTAATACCTCCCTCTGCTGACTTTCACCATTGTTTTTTATTTCCTCTTCGTGGAATATTTTTGCCAAGGATGTTCTGTAGTGCTGGCTTTGTAGTTGTAAATTCTTTAACTTTTGTTTATCATGGAGGGTTTTTATTTCATCCTCAAATTTAAAGCTTAATTTTGCTGGATATAAGATTCTTGGTTGGCATTCATTTTCTTTCAGAGCTTGGTATATGTTGTTCCATGATCTCCTGGCTTTGAGTGTCTGAGTTGAAAAAATCTGCCATGATATGAATTGGTCTCCCCCTATATGTGATCTGATTCCTTTCTCTTGTGACCTTTAAGATTCTATCCTTATTCTGTATGATAGGCATTTTCATTATAATGGTGTCTTGGTGTA
>JAKELJ010001145.1:0-11360 GCA_025594165.1 Tamias sibiricus
GCGGGAGCTCGCCACGAAGTAGCCCGATCGCTCGCGCGCGCGCACCAGGCCGCGCGCCTCCAGCAGGTAGTAGGCCTGGAACACCGTGGAGGCGCTGACGCCGCGCCGCTCGCTGGTGTGGCGCACCGAGGGCAGCTTTGTCACCTGGGCACAGAACGCCTGCGGTGATGGATGCCTCGATATCGTCGGCCAGCTCTGGTAGCGCGTCATGGCGGCGTGCCGTGTTTGGGTGCGGGCGCCGCTTCAGCCTTGCTCGGCCAGCAGTTCCTGCAGCGCCTTGATCTGCTGGCGCAGGCGCTCGTTCTCGGCTTCGAGTTCGTTCACACGCTGCAGCAGCTCCTCGGGCGAGGCGGTCACGGCCGCGCCTTCGCCGTCGGCCGCTTCGGCTTCGGGCTTGGGCGGCCTTGGGCTTTTCTTGGCATCGCGCACGCGCTTGGCGGCCTGCTTGAGTTCGTCGGCGCCTGACGGCGGCCACGGCCTGCTGCTCGTCCACGGGCAGGCTGGCGACCACGGCGGCGGTGCTCAGCGAGATGTCGCCCGAGCGCACGGCGGCCACCACTTCGGGCGCGGCTTTTTTGCTGGATGGTCTCGATCAGCTTGACCTGGCTGCTGGGACAGGCGGGGCCACGCGGGCCAGGGCCTCGCGCGTGTCCAGGGCCCTCGTCGGGCACCTTGGCCACGCTGGCCAGGGCGGCGGCGACACGGGGTCGGTCTCGCCTTCCCAGGGGGCTTCACCCTTCGCCTGGGGGGGGCGCATCGGCCTGGCGGCCATCCACGGCGGCGCGGCGGCGGCCGAGCGGCGCGTGGCAATGATCTCGCGCTTGCGCGAGCGCCAGCACGCCGCGCTGGAAGTCGGACACGCTGCGGCGGCCCATGGTGCTGGTCGATACAATCCACAGGTGCACGTCCGTCCATGATTCTTGAACTGCGTGGCCTGCACGGTTGTTGAAGGGCAGGCCGTGCTTTTGGGCAGATGGGCGTAGCGGCTGTGGCCGTCCCGATGAGCAGGTCGTTCCAGAGCACGAGCGCGTCGCGGCAGCTTCGCCACGATGCTGCGCTCCAGGGCGCGTCGAGTTCATCGGGGGTCAGGCGGGTCGATGTAGGCCTTGAGTTCTTCGTTGACGACGATGTCCATGGCAGTGCAGAAATGAGAATGAAAGGAACGGCGGCCGCTCCGGGCCATTGCAGCAATGGCCCTGGACAGCCGCCATGGAAAAAAATCACGGGCCAAGGAGGGCAGGGCGGCCTGCGCCCCGGCTTCACAGCAGGCGCGAGATCAGCGCACCTCGGCCGGCGCATCCAGCGGAATGCGCACGCGGATCGGGGTTGCCCTGGGCGACCTGCACCGGTTCGCCGTCGAGGGTTGAACATCTTCTCCAGCAGCACCTGCGGTTGCCCTGCGGGTGGATGATCTCCAGCGGTATCGCCCACCGAGAAGCGGTTCTTGGTCTCCACCTCGGCCATGCCGTCGGCATAGCTGCGCTACCTCGGCCACGAAGTGGCTGCGCTGCAGCACCGAGTGGCCGGTCTCGTGTTCTGGTAGTCCTGCGAGGGACGGCGCTCCAGCAGGCCGCCCGTGTAGCCGCGGTTGGCCAGGCCTTCGAGCTCGGTGATCAGGTGCGGGCTTGAAGGGGGCGACCAGCCACGGCATCGTCGATGGCGCTCGGCGGTAGACCTGGGCCCGTGCGGGCCACGTAGGTACAGGCTCTGGTGCGGCCTGATCTTGAGCGAGTCCACGCCGATCTTCACCAGGCGCCTCCACATGCCTCCACGGCGCGCAGGTCCTTGGAGTTTCATGATGTAGGTGCCGTGCTCGTCTTCCATGATGGGCATCAGCTCGCCGGTGGCGGCCCTTTTCCTCCAGCAGGTTTAGACCTGCTCGGCCTTGGGGTGGCGCGCGCCGTCGCCGCAGGTGTATGCTCGGTGAACTGGCTGTCGGTCGGCTCCTCGCGGGCTCTTCTCGAAGCTGAAGTCCTGCTCATGGTCTGGGCCAGGGCCTCGCCGGTATTGGGATCCACTCGGCCGCGTCATTGCGTCTTGTAGTCCCAGCGGCAGGCATTGGTGCAGGTTGCCCTGGTTGGGATCGCGCCGGTTGAAGATAGTAGCCCGACAGCAGGCAGCGGCCCGAGTAGGCGATGCACAGCGCGCCGTGCCCCCCACGAAGACCTCGATCTCCATGTCCGGGCATTCTGGCGGATCTTCTCGATCTCGTCCAGCGACAGCTCGCGCGGACAGGATGATGCGCGAGACGCCGGCCTTCTGCCAGAACTTCACCGTGGCCCAGTTGGTGGTGTTGGCCTGCACCCGAGAGATGGACCTCGGTCTCGGGCACTTTTCCTTGACCATCATGATCAGGCCGGGTCGGCCATGATCAGCGCGTCGGGCTTGCACTCGATCACGGGCTCGATGTCGCGGATATAGGTGCGCACCTTGTCGTTGTCGTGGGCGATCAGGTTGCTGGTGGACGAAGAAATTTCTTGCCCCGCGGCATGCGCCTCGGAGATGCCCTGGGCGATCTGTTCGAGGCGGAATTCGTTGTTGCGTGCGCGCAGGCTGTAGCGGGGTTGCCCGGCGTAGATGGCGTCGGCGCAAAGTCGTAGGCCGCACCATCTTGTCGAGCGAGCCGGCCGGCCGGCCAGCAGCAGTTCGGGGGCTTTGAGGGTCATGATCCCCGTATTGTCCCGCATCGCGCTTTCCAACACGTTACGCTATGGCTCCGCCAGGCCCAGTCCCTTCAGATGCACCAGCAACTGCCTTGCATGGGCGGGCAACTGGTCTTCCCGGGCCGTGCACAGCAGCAGCTGGCGCCGGGCCCCAGGCATCGCTCAAGGGCACGGCGCGGGCGCCGCTGGCCGGGGCCAGGCGCTGCGCGGCGGCGGCGGGCAATGACGGCCACGCCCACGCCCTGGCCCACCCAGCTGGCAGATGCTGTCCAGGTGCTGCAGCTGGGCGCGCCAGCGCAACTGCCCTCCGACGGCCCTTCCAGCAAGGCACGCCTGCTGGCGCACCAGCACCTGCAGGGCGGCATCGTGCGGCAGGCTACCCAGTCTTCGGTCAGCAGGTCCTGCAAGGCCAGCCGCTTGCGCCGGGGCAGGCGGTGGGCGCGGGGGGGCGGCAGCACGGCCACCAGCGGGTCGGGGCGCCAGGGCGTGGCCTGCAGGCCGCGCAGGTCCTGGGCATCGCTGGCCACGCCGATGTCGCACAGGCCCTGGCGCAGCCGGTCCAGCACTTCGGCGTGCGGGCATTCCTGCAGCTCCAGCGCCACGCGCGGACTGCCCGCGCAGGAATCCGGCCACGGCACAGCGGCAGGTGCTCGCTCACGGCCGAGGTGTTGCCGCATACGCGCACATGCCCGGCCAGGCCCGCGCCGTACTCGGCCATGTCGCCGCGCAGGCGTTGCATCCGTGCCAGAAACGTCACACGCGCATGCTGGCCCAGCGTGTGGCCGGCCGCCGTGGGCCGCACGCCGCGCGCCTGGCGCGCGAGCAGGGCGCAGCCCAGTTGCGCCTCCATGCCGCGCACGCGCTCGCTGGCGAGGGCCAGCGTCATGTGCGCCGCCGGCCGCCGCCGTAAGCGTGCCGCAGTCGAGGATATGGACGAACGCTGCAGGTCGGTGAGGTCGAATCGCATGGACTGTGGTGCTGAAGGATCAGGCCATGCCTGAGCCTTGGTTTGAAGATTCCCGATTGTGATCCCTGCGGTGGTGGGCGAGCATGGCGCCATGAGGTTCAGGAAAGGCCTGAAGCTAAGTCAGTGAAGTTCAGGGTGGCCCGTGATGTGGGATGCGTGGTGGGTGCTGGCGGCGGCGGTGGCCGTTGTTCGGGCTGGACCGGTGTCGTCAAGGGAGTGGCTGGGTGGTGGGCCTGGGCCTGCCCACGGTGTCCATGGCGCTTGCTGGCGCTGTTCATGCCGGCCGGGCAGGCGGCGGCCTGTCTGCTGCTGCCGTCCCTGGTGACAATGTGGTGCAGATGCGGCCCATGCCATCGCTGCGGCCTTTGCTGCGGCGCCTGGGCTGGATGCAGCTTGGCATTGTCGCGGGCAACGGTGGGCGGCATGCTGTGGTAGGGGCCCCGGTGGGCGAGGCCGCCGTGGGCGCGCACGGCGCTTGGGCGTGGCCCTGGTTATCTATGCCCTGTGGGCCTTTGGGGGCCGGGCCTGCAGTTAGCCGCAGAGGCATCAGGCCTGGCTGGGCCTGTTGTGTGGTCTGTTGACGGGCGGGATCACGGCGCTCTGACCGGCGTGTTCGTGGTGCCGGCCGTGGCTTTTTGCAATCGCTGGGCGCTGGGCCGGCAGGCGCTGATGCAGGCCATGGGCCTGTGCTTCACCGGTGTCCACGCTGGCGCTCGGGCGCGGGCATGGCGCTGGCGCAGGGGCCGGGCCATGCCGCTTCGTCCTGGACGCGGCTGGGGGGCCACGGCCCTGGTTTCGCACTGATGCTGCTGCTCCGCGCCTGGCCGGCATGGCACTGGGGCGAGCGGCTTGCGCCAGTCGCTGTCGCCCCAGGTTTTTCAAGCGCGTGCTTGAATGCTGGGGCCTGCTGGCCCTGGGCATCTACATGTGCGCCAGGGGCTAGTCCCCGGGCGTTTCTGGGCGCGGAACACCTTCACCGGGCTGCCGCGCTCCACCTCCCAGTGCTGCTGGCTGCGCGTGCGCCGGGCCTGGCCCTCGCCCTGCGCGTTGAGGCCGCGCCAGCTTCAGGGCCAGCAGCTCGCGCGCCAGCCGCTTGTTGGCGTGCTGGCTGCGCTCGCTCATGACCTTCACCGAGATCCCGCTTGGGCACATGCAGGGGCATGGACGGCGGAGTCCGTGTGTGTTGACATGCTGGCCGCCCGTTGCCCGAGGCCTTGCAGGCCCTGGAAGACGATTTCGCCCGTCTGCCGGCAACTGCCGGGGCGGCTCGCACTTCTGCACGGCAACAAACCAGTTCCTGCGCGGGTGGTGGGGCGCAGGGGGCTGTCGAAGACCCACTGGATGGTGCCCAGCCAGGCGCCCAGCGTGCCGTGAAGCAGGCCCGTTGTCGCCCTCGCAGCGCAGCAGCTCGGACTTGTAGCCGGCCGGCGTGGGCGTTTTCCTCCAGCACGTCCACGGCGATGCCGCTGGGCGGCGCAGTCGCGCAGCAGCTCGCGCAGGGTCAGGCGCACGGCAATGCTCGCACTCGGCAGGGCCGTGGGATGCGGTCAGCTGGATCAGCAGCATTGCATTGGCTCCCTTCTTGTAGGTCAGCAGGGGGCGCAGCCGCGCCACCAGTTGCACCAAGACCGGCTTCTCTGCAGCTGGCGACCACGGAGGTTCCACGTCCTTGTAGGCCTGGGGGGCCTCCTCGTAGACCAGTTCGCGTCGGCGGCGCAGACCACGGCGCTGCCGAATTTTGTGCGCAGCAGTTCGTCCAGCGTGAAGCGCGGGCGCAAGGCGGGCCCATGCAATCGGTGCGTGCCCACTTGCGGCTGGCGCCGGTTGTGCCAGCGAGTGCAGTGCCTCGTCACGCCCGGCCACGGGCCGCACGAGGTAGCTGTAGTCGCCGCCGTAGCGAACCCGGGATCACCACCAGGACCCTGGTCGGCCGGCGTGGCGCCCTTGCGGTGCTGCAAAAAAGCCATCCTCGCCGCAGTTGCCCATGGTGTTCGTTTTGTTTGGTGGGGGCGACCACGTGGTTGATGGGTGATGTCCAGCAGGGCCTGGCCGCGCGTGCGCAGCAGGCCTGCTCGCAGCAGGCGTGCCGCAATGCTGGCGCGGTTGTTGAGCTGGGCAAAAAAGGCGATGGCGCCGCGTGCTGGCGCAGGGTACTGCGTGGCGGCATTGCTGCTGGCGGCCAGGCCGTCATGGTGGCTGAAGGCCTCCACATGGGCGCGCAGGATGGCGCCTCCCAGCCCGCGCGAGCCGCTGTGCACCATGAGGTGCACGCGTTTCCTGTCGAGCGCGCCGTCCTCGTACAGCGTGTCCACCACCTGCAGTTCGGCAAAGTGGTTGCCGCCGCCAATGGTGCCCAGGCTGTCCTGCAGATACGCCAGGTCTGGCCACGCCGCTGGCCTGGGCGATGTGCTCCCAGCCGCTGCATGTCCACGGCGTCCAGCAGTTCCTGGGGCTGGGGGCCGTCGATGTTGCCCACCCGCCTTTTCCAGCTTTGGGGGCCGAGGGTCTTTGTGCGCTGCCAGCTCCGTGCGTGTACAGCGAGACATGCCGCAGCCGATGTCGCCGCCGACCAGGGCCGGGTAGAAGCGGCCCACGGGAAAAGAAGGCCGCCCTACCGGGGTAGCCCCGGCCGGGTGCAGGTCGGGCAGGCCCACGGCTGCGCGCATGCCGGCCAGGTTGCGGGCCGTTGTTTGAAGTTGTTGGATGGCGGCGTCTTTCAATCCAGACACGCCGCGTGTTGGGCGAACACCTCAATGTAGGTGTCCGAAAGGAATTGCCCATGAATGGCTTTTCGATCGAGTGGCTTAGGGGCACATTCCGGCAGATGCGGAATGCGCAATGGGCAGTCGCCGCAAGCTCGATGGACAGGCCATCAGGAAAAGCGCACGCGCAGCCGAAAGCGGGCCTCAGGGGGCCGGGAATCAGGTCTGCAGCGTGGCCTGGAGGCGCTAGGGCTTCAAGCGTGCACGACTGCAAAGGGACGTGTCGAATGGGACATGGGTTCTCTCCTTTGCGATGGTGGAACGGGGGGGTGCCGCGAATGCGGCAAAGACGGGGATGCTAGGGGCAAGCGGCCGGTGCCGCAAGCGAAGTCGCAGGCGCGTGGCGGATTGCATACAAAGCAAGATGGAAAAAGCCCCGCAGGCAGGTACCGGCGGGGGCTTTTTGATGATAGGGCCTGTGCCCGTTCAGTCCTGCGGACGGAATCCGTATGACCAGGTCCGAAGGCACGCGGCCATCGATGTTCGCGCGGCAGCGTCTCGGTCTTTCTGCAGCGCGCGGATGACGGCGTCGTCCCAGGCCTTGTTGCCGCTGGACTTGGCACATGGTGGCGCCGGTGATGGTGCCATCGGGCGCGGTGCGCACGCGCACCGGCCGCCCGCGGGTTGCCAGCTGATGGCGTCCGGGTAGACGATGTTGGGCTTGACGCGTGCAGCCACCTTGGCGCCATAGCCGGCCGAGGGGCCTGCGGCCGAGCTGCCCGAGCCACCGCTCTTGCTGCCACCGGCGCCTTCGCCGGGCCGAGCCGCCGCTGCCGGCCAGACCCTGCATGCGGCGGGATGTTCTCCAGGCGACGTGGCCTCGGGCTTCCTTGGCCTCAGCGGCTGGGCTTCCTTGGCGCGCCCTGTTCCTTCTTGCGCTTGTCCTCGGCGGCCTTCTTCTCGGCTTCGGCCTTGCGGGCCTTTTTTCCTTGTCGGCCATTCTCGGCTTTCTCGCGCTCGGCCTTGTCCCTGGCGGCTTTTTCCTTGTCCGCCTTTTCCTTTTTCGGCCTTGTCCTTCTTTTTGCTGCTCCAGGCGGTCCTTGCGGTCCTGCTCGGGCCTTGTCCTTTTTCTGCTGCTCGAGCTTGTCGCGGCGGTCCTTCTCGGCTTTTTCCGTCCCTTCTCGCGCGCTCGGCCTTGTCTTGGACCGCCTTTGTCGGCTTTTCCTTGTCCAGGCGCTCCTGGCGTCTTCCTTCTCGCGCTGCTCACGGGCGGCCTGTTCGGCGCGCTCCTTCTTTTGCTGCTCGATCTTGCGCTTCTTCTCCAGCGCGATCTCGGCCTCGTGGTCGTCGTCACACGGCCTGCGGCTTTGGAGGTGGGGAGGTTTGGGGGCGGTGCAATCACGGGCGCAGGCGGCGGCGGCGGTGGCGGCCTGGGGAACAGGCTCGGGTGCAGGTGGCGGCTGGTGGCGCAGGCACGGGCAGGGCGGGGCGGGTGCGGCCGTGGACCAGTAAACTCGGCCTCGGACCATGGGCTCGTCGGGCCTGCTTCGGGGGGGCGCACGGTCCACAGCATGGCGGCCATGCCGAGCAGCCGTGCGCTGCCGCGGCCAGGGCCCACGAGCGCGTGCGGCCGCGCGTGCGCGGCGGTGTGCGAACTGGTCCGTGGTCTTGCAGGTTGGGCATGGGATCGGAAGGCGGGCGGCGCTGCTTACTGGGAGGACTTGACGCGAAGGCCACGCGCTTGACGCCGGCGACTGCAGGGCCGACCAAATGGCGGCCCATCACGGTCTCGAAGGGCAGCTTTCTTGTCCGTCACGAAATCAGCACGGCGCTGTCGTCGCTTTGCTGGTCCTGCCAGCTCCTGGCGGCTGTGGGCTCCCAGCTCCTTGAGCGTGACGGTCTTGTCGGTGGTGCTGCCGGCCTTGATGCGGATGCCGCCGTCCTTGTCGATCACTCACGTCGGCGCGCTTCGGCGGGGCGTGCGCGCGGCCTTGCCGGCGCTGGCACGTTGATGGAGCCCCCCGGCGTGAGCATGGGGGCCGTCACCATGAAGATGATGAGCAGCACCAGCATCACGTCGATGAAGGGCACCATGTTGATCTCGTTGACGGTGCGGCCGGCTGCGGCCGCCGCGCGAGGCTACTGCGGGCATGTGCTCACTCCCTTGCTGGCTTTGAGCGACTTCAATGGCCGGACGGGGTGCTGGAGCCGGTCTCGCACCCACGTTGCCGCTGCAGGATGTTGGAGAACTCTTCGATGAAGGTTTCCTGCTGGCTGGCCACGCAGGTCGATCTGGTGGGCATAGCGGTTGTATGCCGTGAACGGCCGGGATGGCGGCGAACAGGCCCATGGCCGTGGCCACCAGCGCCTCGGCAATGCCGGGGGCCACGGTGGGCCAGCGTGATCTGCTCCATGTTGGCAAAGCCGGTGAAGGCGTGCATCACGCCCCAGACCGTGGGCGAACAGGCCGATGTAGGGAGAGACCGAGCCCACGGTGCCCAGGAAGGACAGGCCCGACTCGACCTGTCCATCTCGCGCTGGAAGCTGGCGGGGGGGGGGCATGGCGCGGCGGGTGCCGTCCATCAACTGGTTCACATCGGCGATGCGGCGCTCGCGCAGCTTCTGGTACTCGCGCATGCCGCTGGCGAAGATGCGTTCCATGGGGGCCCTGCTTGGCGTGGTGGGCCGCCGAGGCGTAGAGATCGTTGAGGCTGGTGCCCGACCAGAAGTCCTGCTCCGAAGCCGTCGTTGAGCGAGCGCACGCGCTTCAAGGTCTGCGACTTGCAGGAAGATGGTGGCCCAGCTGGCCACCGAGGCGCCCACGAGGATCAGCATGACCAGCTGCACGACCCCAGCTGGCCTGCCTGCAGCACGAGGCTGAGTATGGACATGTCATGGGAGTTCATGTGAGTTGCTCCAGGATGCGGTTCGGAATTTCTTGCTGGGCGCATGGTCGAGCCCATCATCCACCCATTCCAATGCGGATCGTGCCTTCGCACAACAGGGGCGGCGGCGCATTGCCATCGCCGGCGGATGCCAGCAGCGCCTGCTGCCGTATTGTCAGCGAAGCGCGCCCGCTGCTTTGCAGCTCGGCTGGTAACAAGGAGTTGGTCATCGAGCCGGGGCGCCCGCAGGTATTGCAGCTGGGCCTGGGGTTTACGACAAACATGCCGCCCGTTTGTTCCCGCAACTGCTGCTGGCCTATGCCCAGGGGCGCGCAGCACTCGGTGCGGGCACGCTCGAAGAACTTCAGATAGTTGGCGTAGAACACGATGCCGCCGGCATCGGTGTCCTCCCAGTAGACGCGGATGGGAAATTCGAAGGCCATGTGTGGCGGGCCTCAGGCCAGCAGGCGCTGCAGGCGCGCGCACGGCCTCCTGCAGCTGTTCCATGGTGTGGCCGTGGAAAAGCGCACGAAGTCGGCGGTCTCGAACGTGCCGAAGTCGCGGCCCGGCGTTGATGGCCAGGTGGGCGCGCTACCATGACGGCGTAGGCAAAGTCCCAGCTGCCCTGGACGCCAAGCTTGGCGGCAGCGGCTCGGCAGTCGGCCCAGGCGTAGAAGGCGCCGTCGGGCTGCACGGGCACGGGCAGGCCCAGGGCCTCGAGCGCAGGGGGATGAAGAAGTCGCGCCCGGGCCTTGAATTCGGCGCGGCGGCGCTCGTATTACTCGGCAATGGACTCGGGCTCGAAGCAGGCCAGGGCGGCGCGCTGCGAGACGGTGCTGGCGCAGATGAAGAGGTTCTGCGCCACACGCGCTCGACCACGGGCACCCATGGCCTCGGGCACCACCATCCAGCCCAGGCGCCAGCCTCCCGTCATGTTGAAGTACTTGCTGAAAGCTGTTGATGCTGATCACGTCCTCTCACCAGCGCCAGCGCGGTCTGGCCGAAGGGCGTCGTCATGCGACAGGCCCAGGTAGGATCCTCGTCGATGATGGTCAGCCCGCCCCGGGCGCGCACCAACGTCGAGGGATGCGGCGCAGCTCGGCCGGCGCAATCGAGGTGCCGGTGGGATTGGAGGGTCCGAGGCCAGCAGCACGCCGCGCGTGTGCTCGGTCCAGGCAGCCTCGACCTTGTCGGCGCTCAAGCTGGTAGCGTCGGCCGCCGTGGTCGGCACCATCACGGCCCGGCCTTCGGCTGCGCTCCACGAAGTGGCGGTTGCACGGGATAGCTGGGGTCGGGCATGAGGATTTCGTCGCCCCGCGTCGATGGTGGGCCAGGCAGGCCAGCTGCAGCGCGGGCGAGGCGCCGGCCGGCCGTGACCACGATGCGCCGCGGCCGGCACATCCACGCCGAAGCGCTGCGCATACCAGTGGCTGATGCGCTCGCTCGCAGCTGGGCAGGCCCAGGGCCGGCGCTGTATTTGCGTGGCGCGTCCTGACACGGCGCGCGCTGCGGCCTCCTGCACCAGCGGGGGGGCGGTGTGAAGTCGGGCTCGCCGATGTTCAGGGAAGATCATCGGCGTGTCGCTGTCCGCGCAGCCGCGCGCCATCTCCCCCTGCGCCGCCTTGGCGATCTCCATCACGTAAAAGGGCTCAATGCGGTCGGCGCGGGTCGAAAACTCATGACGGGTGTGAAATCCTGGAAGCAAGAGGCGCCCGCGCCCGGCAGGCGCGGGCGGGGGCCGTGGATGGCCGGATGCGGCGGGCGGGGGCCTGTGCCCCGAAGACCGTTAGCGCGGCGTCAGCCGGCGGCCTGGTCTGGGTCAGCGTCGTCTGCTGCTGCTGCGTCCGTGGCGGCATCTGCTACCGCGTCGGTGGCCGTGTCTGCCTTGGCGGCGGGCAGTCCCTGCGCGGGCGCGGAGCCCTTGCCCGCACGGTCATGCTCGACTTTTCGGCGCGCGCCAGCGTGGGCGCCAGGCCGTTGACACGCACGGCGTTCACGTATTTTGTGGCCGTCGGTGCCGCCGAATTCCTTGGCCAGCTCGATGCACTCGTTGAGCACCACGCGCCAGGGCACGTCGGGGCAGTGCTGGAATTCATACACGACCGATCCACATGCTGGCGTGCTCGATGGGCGAGATCTCGGC
>JAKELJ010001146.1:0-11352 GCA_025594165.1 Tamias sibiricus
TGATCTGAAACTCTGTTGCTACCTAGTGATGCAGCACGTGAGATACTTGAAGAACCAGGACAGAAACGCACAGGTGTTGCTCTTGTGAACTAAACGTGTTGTTGTGCATTTTAAAACGTTCTAGCCATTAACCAATTCAAGTAATTTAAGACTCACATGGCGTTTTCAGGCATTTTCGCCTAATCAGGTGTTAAACATCCAAGTAGACCCTGTAAACCAAAAACACCCTTTATGATGGGATGACCAAAACGGGGGGGAGCCTTGAGGGGAACCTGAGAGAATCATTTTCTTTCAGAGTTTCATTGAATATCCACAAAGAAAACCTAGTGCCCTAGAAGGTTAAGAAACATGGACTTATTTCCGAGTTCGCTAAAACGCTTTTCTGTGAGTTTTTGAAAAACTCTTTTGTTACCTAGTGATTTAGCTTTGACATACTTGAACCCAGGAAAGAGCACATGTGTGCTCTTGTGATATGAAGTGCTTTTCATGCATTTTCAAAGTTCTAGCTTTAACCCATTGAGGCAATAACACCTACAGGCGTTTTTCAGTAAATTCGCCTTAATCAGGGTTAAACATCCAATAGGCTCTAAAACAAAAAACACTGTGATGGTGGGATGACCAAAATTTGGGTAGCCATGAGGGGAACAAGAGGGAATCATTTTGTCTAAAAGTTTCATTGAAATACACAAAGATAAACCTAGTAACCCAGACGCTAAGAAAACATGGAATTATTTCCAGTTGGCAAAACTCGCTTTTCAGTGAGTTTGATGAATCTCTTTTGTTACCTAGTGATGATTCAGCTTTGAGATACTTGAACCAGGACCAGGAAGCACTCAGTGTGCTCTTGTTTATCTGAAATGCGTTTTCTGCTTTTCCAAAATTCTAGCATTAACCAATGAGAAGGAATTAAACTTCAGGCGTTTTCAGTGAGAACTTCGCCTGCCTAATCAGGCGGTTACTAAAAAAATAATATATTTTTTTTTCCTCATAGGCTGTAAACGAAAAGCGGCTAGATGGTGGATTGGACCTAATATGGGGGAGCCAATGAGGGCCCCAAGAGAGGAATCATTTTGTTCTGAGTTTCATTGAACAAACACAAAGAAACCGAGTACCGACAAGGTAAGAAAACATGGAATTATTTTCCCGTTGGCTCTTTAAACACGTTCTGTGCGTTGAAACTCTTGTGCTACACAAGTGAAATCAGCTTTGAGATACATGAAACCAGGAAGAGAAGCACAGTGTGCTCTTGTGAACTAAAGGGTTGTTCTGCGTTTTTTTAAATGTTTCGCATTAACCATTTTAAAGAATTAAACTAAACAAGCGTTTTCATTCATTTTTTCGCCAAATCAGGGGTAAACATCCACTAGACTGTAAACCAAGACAGCCCTTCGATGGGTGGGTTGACCACAACTTGGGGAGCCTGGAGGGGAAACATGAGAGAATGATTTTTGCTAGAGTTGTTGCCGCCTGAAGGCGCTCTCGGAGCGACCGGAGCCCGCGGAGAAGAATCATGTGCATCTATTTTGTCATTGCTAGAACGCACTTTTCTGTAAGTGTGAATCTTTGCAATCCCAAGCAATTATGTTATTCAAACTACTTAGAAAGCAAACTTCAGGAGCCAACTGAGACTAATAGCTTGTTAATTCTGATGACTTTTCTCCTCTGTTTATAAAAACTTAATAAGCCAAAAACCACACCACCTAAAAATGGCGCTGACCCGATCAGCAATTTCGGCCAAGTCCACTGCCAGATCCGCAACAACATCCCGTGAGACTACGGGTGGCGACAATGGCCAAATCTCCACGGCTTCATAGTCATCTGCAATTTCAAGCCAATCTCCCAAACAGGGCTCCTGCACAGAGTTTTCCATATGAAAATGCACAAAGACACCTAGTAGCCCAGAAGCTAAAGAAACTATCGAGAATTATTTCCAGTTTCGTCTAAAACGCTTTCTGTGAATTTGAAACTTCTTTTTTGTTGCCTACCAAGTGATTCAGCTTTGAGATACTTTGAACCAGGAAAGACAAAAGCACAGTGAGCTCTTGTGAACTGAAGTGCTTTTCTGCATTTCAAAGTTCTAGCATTAACCATTGATAGAATTACAAACTACAGGCGTTTTTCCAGTGAAATTCGCCCCTATCAGGAATAAACATCCAATAGGCTCTAAACAAAAAACCCCGTGATGGTGGATGACCAAATTTGGGGAGCCGATGAGGGTCCACAAGAAGAATCATTTTTGTCTGAGGTTCATTGAAATACACAAAAAACCTAATACCCAAGACTAAGAAACATGGCAATTATTTCCAGTTTGGCCTAACATGCATTTTCTGTTAGTTTGAAAACTCTTTTGCTACCTAATAGATTCAGCTTTGAGGTACTTGAACCAGGAGAGAAAGCACAGTGTGCTTTGTGAAACTAAAGTGTTGTTCTGCGTTTAAAGTTCTAAGCAATAACCATATAAAGAATTAAACTCACAGGCGTTTTTCAGAGCATTTTCGCCTAATCAGGGTAAAACAATCCAATAGACTGTAACAAAACACCCTTGATGGTGGGATGACCAAACTTGGGGAGCCTTGAGGTGTAGGAAGAACATGAGAGAATCATTTTTTTTCAGAGTTTCATGAAATAGCACAAAAGAAACTAGTTGCCCAGAAGCTAAGAAACATGGAATTTATTTCCAGTTGTGCTAAAACGCTTTTCTGTGAGTTTGAAACTCTTTTGTTACCCTAGTGATTCAGCTTTGAGATACTTTGATCCAGACAGAAGCACAAGTGTGCTCTGTGATCTGACAGCTGCTTTTCTGCATTTTCAAAGTTCTAGCATTAACCATTGAGGAATTAAACTAACAGCGTTTTCAGTGAAATTCGCCGCCTAATCAGGGGGTAAAACATCCAATAGGCTCTAAACATAAAACCCGTGATCGTGGGATGACCAAAATTTGGGGAGCCAAGAGAAGCACAAGAGAGAATCATTTTGTCAGAGTTTCATT
Source organism: Tamias sibiricus (assembly GCA_025594165.1). Lineage (NCBI taxonomy): Eukaryota > Metazoa > Chordata > Mammalia > Rodentia > Sciuridae > Tamias > Tamias sibiricus. Next base: position 2,990 of record JAKELJ010001146.1, read on the forward strand.
GAAATACAACAAAGAAACCCTAGTTTCCAGAAGCTAAGAAACATGGAATTTATTTCCAGTTGCTAAATCGCTTTTTCTGTGAGTTTGAAACTCTTTTGCTACCTAGTGACTCAGCTTTGAGATACTTGAACCAGGACAAGGACCACAGTGGTGCTCGTTGTGATCTGAAGTGTATTTTTCTGCATTGTCAAAGTTCTAGCATGACCTTTGAGGAATTAAATTACAGGCGTTTTTCACTGTGAAATTCGCCCTATCAGAGTAAAACATCCAATAGGCTCTAAACAAAGAACCCGTGATGGTGGATTGACCAAATTTGGGGAGCCATGAGGCGGCAAAGAGAGAATCATTTTGTCAGAAGTTTCATTGAAATACACAAAGAAACCTAGTTACCCCACAAGCCAAGAAACATGGAATTATTTCCAGTTGGCTTAAAACGATTTTGTGTGAGTTTGAAACTCTTTGCTACCTAGTATTCAGCTTTGAGATACTTGAACCAGGACAGAAGCACAGTGTGCTCTTGTGAACTAAAGTGTTGTTTATTTGTGCATTTTTAACGTTTCTAGCATTAACCAATTAAGAATTAAACTCACAGGCGTTTTCAGGCATTTTCGGCCTAATCAGGGTTAAACATCCAATAGACTGTAAACAAAACACCCTTTATGATGATGGGATGACCAAACTGGGGGAGCCTTGAGGGGCACATGAGAGAATCATTTCTTCAGAGTTTCATTGAAATACACAAAGAAAACCTAGTGGCCCAGAAGGTAAGAAACATGGAATTATTTCCAGTTCGCTAAAAACGCTTTTCTGTGAGTTTGAAAACTCTTTTTGTTACCTAGTGATTTAGCTTTGAAATACTTGAACCAGGAAAGAAGCACAGTGTGCTCTTGTGATATGAAGTGCTTTTCTGCATTTTTCAAAGTTCTAGCTCTTTAACCATTGAGGAATTAAACTACAGGCGTTTTCAGTGAAATTCGCCTAATCAGGGTAAAACATCCAATAGGCTCTAAACAAAAAACCTGTGATGGTGGGAATGACCAAATTTGGGTAGCCATGAGGGGAACAAGAGAGGAATCATTTTGTCAAAGTTTCATTGAAATACACAAAGAAAACCTAGTACCAGAAGCTAAGAAACATGGAATTATTTCCAGTTGGCTAAATCGCTTTTCTGTGAGTTTGAAACTCTTTGTTACCACTAGTGATTCAGCTTTGAGATACTTGAACCAGGGGACAGAAGGCACAGTGTGCTCTTGTTATCTGAAATGCTTTTCTGCATTTCCAAAGTTCTAGCATTAACCATTGAGTGAATTAAACTACAGGCGTTTTCAGTGAAATTCGCCTAATCAGGGTAAATATCCAATAGGCTGTAAACGAAAAAAACGCCGCTTGATGGTGTGATTGACCCAAATTTGTGGAGCCTTGAGGGGGCCCAAGAGAGAATCATTTTGTCAGAGTTTCATTGAAATACACAAGAGAAACCTAGTACCGACAATGCTAGAAAACATGGGGAATTATTTCCAGTTGGCTAAAACAACTTTTCTGTGAGTTTGAAACTCTTTTGCTACCAAGTGATTCAGCTTTGAGATACTTGAACCAGGAGAGAAGCACAGTGTGCTCTTGTGAACTAAAGTGTTGTTCTGGCGTCGTTTTTAAAGTTCTAGCATTACCATTTAAGAATTTAAACTAACAAGCGTTTTCATTCATTTTCGCCTAATCAGGGTGGTAAACATCCAATAACTGTAAACAAAACACCCTTGAATGGTGGGATGACCAAACTTGGGGAGCCTGGAGGGGAACATGGAGAATGATTTTTGCAGAGTTGTTGCCGGCCTGAAGCGCTCGGAGCACGGCCGGAGCCGCGGAAGAGAACTTCAGAAGCAAAACTGGAGACAAACAGCTTTTTATTCTGATGACTTTTTCTCTCTGGTTCTAACAACTAACCACCCAAAACACATCCACTAAAAATGGCGCTGACTCCGTTCAGCAATTTCGGGCCAAGTCACTCCAGATCCCGCAACAAAATCCCGTGAGACTACGGGTGGCGACAATGGCCAAATCTCCACGGCTTTCATAGTCAACTGCAATTCAAGCCAATCCCCAAACAGGGCTCCTGCACCAGAGTTTCATTGAAATGCACAAAGAAACCTAGTGCCCAGAAAGCTAAGAAAACATCGAATTATTTCCAGTTCGCTAAAACGCTTTTCTGTGAGTTTGAAACTCTTTTGTTGCCTAGTGATTCAGCTTTGAGATACTTGAACCAGGAAAGAAGCACAGTGAGCTCTTGTGATCTGAAGTGCTTTTCTGCATTTCCAAAGTTCTAGCATTAACCATTGAAGATGAATTAAACTACAAGGCGTTTTCAGTGAAATTCGCCCTATCAGGTTAAACATCCAATAGGCTCTAAACAAAAAACCCCGTGATGGTGGATTGACCAAATTTGGGGAGCCATGAGGGTCACAAGAGAGAATCATTTTGTCTGAGGTTCATTGAAATACACAAAGAAACCTAATACCCCACAAGCTAAGAAACATGGAATTTATTTCCAGTTGGCTAAAATGCTTTTCTGTTAGTTTGAAACTCTTTGCTACCTAAAGATTCAGCTTTGAGGTACTTGAACCAGGAGAGAAGCACAGTGTGCTCTTGTGAACTAAAGTGTTGTTCTGCGTTTTTAAAGTTCTAGCAATAACCATATAAGAATTAAACTCACAGGCGTTTTCAGGCATTTTCGCCTAATCAGGGTAAACATCCAATAGACTGTAAACAAAAACACCCTTGATGGTGGGATGACCAAACTTGGGGAGCCTTGAGGGAAACATGAGAGAATCCTTTTTTCAGAGTTTCATGGAATACACAAAGAAGAACTAGTGCCCAGAAGCTAAGAAACATGGAATTATTTCCAGTTTGCTAAAACGCTTTTTTCTGTGAGTTTTGAAACTCTTTTGTTACCTAGTGATTCAGCTTTTGAGGATACTTGATCCAGGGACAGAAGCACAGTGTGCTCTTGTGATCTGAAGTGCATTTTCTGCATTTTCAAAGTTCTAGCAAATAACCATTGAGGAATTAAAACTAACAGGCGTTTTCAGTGAAATTCGCCACCCAAATCAGAGTAAACATCCAATAGGCTCTAAACAAAAAATTCGTGATGGTGGGGATGACCAAATTTGGGGAGCCATGAGGGGCACAAGAGAGAATCATTTTGTCAAAGTTTCATTGAAATACACAAAGAAACCTAGTACCCAGAAGCTAAAAAAAATGAAATTATTTCCAGTTGGCTAAATCGCTTTTCTGTTAGTTTGAAACTCTTTTGCGACCTAGTGATTCAGCTTTGAGATACTTGAATCAGGACAGGAGCACAGTGTGCTCTTGTGATCTGAAGTGCTTTTCTGCATTTCCAAAGTTCTAGCATTAACCATTGAGGAATTAAACTACAGGCATTTTCAGTGAAATTCGCCTAATCAGTGTAAACATCCAATAGGCTCCAAACACAAAACCCGTGAAGGTGGATAGACTAAATTTGGGGGAGCCATGAGGGGCACAAGAGAGAATCATTTTGTCTCAGTTTCTTTGAAATACACAAAGATACCTAGTACCCACAAGCTAAGAAACATGGAATTATTTCCAGTTGGCTAAAACGCTTTTCTGTTAGTTTGAAATTTCTTTTGCTACCTAGTGATTCACCTTTGAGATACTTGAACCAGGACAGAAGCACAGTGTGCTCTTGTGAACTAAAGTGTTGTTCTGTGTTTTTAAAGTTCTAGCCTTAACGATTTAAGAATTAAACTCACAGGCTTTTTCAGCATTTTTTTGCCTAATCAGGGTAAACATCCAATAGACTGTAAACAAAACACCTTGATGGTGGGATAACCAAGCTTGGGGAGCCTTGAGGGGCACAAGAGAGAATCATTTTGTCAGAGTTTCATTGAAATACACAAAGAAACCTAATACCCACAAGCTAAGAAACACGGAATTATTTCAAGTTGGCTAAAAAGCATTTCTGTGAGTTTGAAACTCTTTTGCTACCTAGTGATTCAGCTTTGAGATACTTGAACCAGGAGAGAAGCACCGTGTGCTCTTGTGAACTAAAGTGTTGTTCTGCGTTTTTAAAGTAATCATATTAACCATTTAAGAATTAAACTCACAGGCGTTTTTCAGGCATTTTTGCCTTATCAGGGTAAACATCCAATAGACTGTAAACAAATCACCCTTGATGGTGGGATGACAAAACTTGGGGAGCCTTGAGGGGCACATGAGAGAATCACCTTTTCAGAGTTTCATTGAAATACACATAGAAACCTAGTGCCCAGAAGCTAAGAAATATGGAATTATTTCCAGTTCGCTAAAAACGCTTTTCTGTGAGTTTGAAACTTTTTGCTACCTAGTGATTCAGCTTTGAGATATTGAAACAGGAAAGAAGCACAGTGTGCTCTTGTGATCTGAAGTGCTTTCTGCATTTTCAAAGTTCTAGCATTAACCATTGAGGAATTATACTACCGTCGTTTTCAGTGAAATTCGACTATCAGGGTAAATATCCAATAGGCTCTAAACAAAAAAACCCGTGATGGTGGATTGACCAAATTTGGGGAGCCATGAGGGACACAAGAGAGAAATCATTTTGTCAGAGTTTCATAGAAATACACAAAGAAACCTCGTACCCACAAGCCAAGAAACATGGAATTATTTCAGTTGGCTGAAAAGCTTTTATGTGAGTTTGAAACTCTTTTGCTACCTAGTGATTCAGCTTTTGAGATACTTGAACCAGGAGAGAAGCACAGTGTGCTCTTGTGATCTGAAAGTGCTTTTCTGCATTTTCAAAGTTCTAGCATTAACCATTGAGGAATTAAACTACAGGCGTTTTAAGTGAAATTCGCCTAATCAGGGTTAAAACATCCAATAGGCTCTAAACAAAAAACCCGTGATGTGGTGGTGGATTGAGCAAATTTGGGGAGCCATGAGGGGTCACAAGAGAGAATCATTTTGTCAGAGTTTCATTGAAATACACAAAGAAACCTATTACCCACAAGCTAAGAAACATGGAATTATTTTCCAGTTGGCCTATCTAAAAACGCTTTTCTGTGAGTTTGAATACTGTTTTGCTACCTAGTGATTCAGCTTTGAGATACTTGAACCAGGAGAGAAGCACAGTGTCCTCTTGTGAACTAAAAGTGTTGTTCTTGCATTTTTAAAGTAATAGCATTAACCATTTTTAAGAATTAAACTCACAGACGTTTTCAGGCATTTTCGCCTAATCATGGGGTAAACATCCAATAGACTGTAAACAAAACACCCTTGACGGTGGGGATGACAAAACTTGGGGAGCCCTTGAGGAGCACATGTCTGAGAATCCATTTTTTCAGAGTTTCATTGAAATACACAAAGAAACCTAGTGCCCAGAAGCTAAGAAACATGGAATTATTTCCAGTTGGCTAAAACGCTTTTCTGTGAGTTTGAAACTCTTTTGTTTACCTAGTGATTCAGCTTTGAGATACTTGAACCAATAAAGAAGCACACTGAGCTCTTGTGATCTGAAGTGCTTTTCTGCATTTTCAATGTTCAGGCATTACCCATTGAGGAATTAAACTACAGGCGTTTTCAGTGAAATTCGCCTATCAGGGTAGTAAACATTAGAGGCTCTAAAGAAAAAACCCAGTGATGGTGGATTGACCAAATTTGGGGAGCCATGAGTGGGCACAAGAGAGAATCATTTTGTCAGAGTTTCATAGAAATACACAAAGAAACCTAGTACCCACAAGCCAAGAAACATGGAATTATTTCCAGTTGTCTAAAAAGCTTTTCTGTGAGTTTGAAACTCTTTTGCTACCTAGTGATTCAGCTTTGAGATACTTGAACCAGGACAGAAGCACAGTGTGCTCTTGTGATATGAAGTGGCTTTTCGGCATTTTTCAAAGTTCTACCTTTAACCATTGAGGAATTAATCTACAGGCGTTTTCAGTGAAATTCGCCCTAATCAGGGTAAACATCCAACAGGTTCTAAACAAAAAACCCGTGGATGGTGGGGATGACCAAATTTGGGGATCCATGAGGGGCACAAGAGAGAATCATTTTTTCAGAGTTTTCATTGAAATACACAAAGAAAAACCTAGTACCCAGAAGCTAAGAAACATGGAATTATTTCCAGTTGGCTAAATCGCTTTTCTGTGAGTTTGAAACTCTTTTGCTACCTAGTGATTCAGCTTTGAGATACTTGAACCAGGACAGAAGCACAGTGTGCTCTTGTGATTCTGAAATGCTTTTCTGCATTTTCAAAGTTCTTTAGCATTAACCATTTGAGGAATTAAACTATAGGCGTTTTCAGTGAAATTCGCCTAATCAGGGTAAAACATCTAATAGGCTCTAAACAAAAAACCCGTGATGGTGGATTGACCAAATTTGGGGAGCCATGAGGGGCACAGGAGAGAATCATTTTGTCAGAGTTTCATAGAAATACACAAAGAAACCTAGTACCCAAAAGCCAAGAAACTTGGAATTATTTCCAGTTGCCTAAAAAAGCTTTTCTGTGAGTTTGAAAACTCTTTTGCTTACTAGTGATTCAGCTTTGAGATACTTGAACCAGGGACAGAAGCACAGTGTGCTCTTGTGATCTGAAATGCTTTTCTGCATTTTCAAAGTTCTAGCATTATCCATTGAGGAATTAAACTCACAGGCGTTTTCAGTGGCATTTTCGCCTAATTCAGTGTAAATATCCAATAGACTGTAAACAAATCACCCTTGATGGTGGGGATGACCCACACTTGGGGAGCCTGGAGGGGACACGATGAGAGACTGATTTTTTCAGAGATTTATTGAAATACACAAAGAAACCTAGTGCCCAAGAAGCTAAGAAACATGGGCATTATTTCCAGTTGGCTAAAATCGCTTTTTCTGTGAGTTTGAAACTCTTTTGCTACCTAGTGATTCAGCTGCTTGAGATACTTGAACCAGGACAGAAAGCACAGTGTGCTCTTGTGATCTGAAGTGCTTTTCTGCATTTTCAAAGTTCTAGCATTAACCATTGAAGAATTATACTACAGGCGTTTTCAGTGAAATTCGCCTAATCAGGGTAAACATCCAAATAGGCTCTAAAACAAAAAACCCCGTGATGGTGGATTGAGCAAATTTGGGGAGCCATGAGGGGCACAACTGAGAGAGAATCATTTTTGTCAGAGTTTCATTGAAATACACAAAGAAACCTAGTACCCACAAGCTAAGAAACATGGAATTTATTTCAAGTTGCTCTAAAAACGCTTTTCTGTGATTTTGAAACTCTTTTGCTACCTAGTGATTCAGCTTTCAGATACTTGAACCAGGACAGATTGATGGGCACAGTGTGCTTCTTGTGAACTAAAGTGTTGTTCTGCAGTATTTTTTAAAGTAATAGCAATAACCATTTATAGAATTAAATCACAGGCGTTTTCAGGCATTTTCGCCTAATTCAGCGGTAAACATCCAATAGACTGTAAACAAAACACCATTGATGGTGGGATGACAAAACTTGGGGAGCCTTGAGGGGGCTCAATGAGAGAATCATTTTTTCAGAGTTTCATTGAAATACACAAAGAAACCTAGTGCCCAGATAGTCTAAGGAAACATGGAAATTATTTCCAAGTATCGATTATCAAACGCTTATTATGGTGAGTTTGAAACTCTTTTGTTACTAGAGATTACAAGCTTTTGAGGATACTGTGACCCAGGAAAGAAGCACAGTGAGATCTTGTTGATTGAAGTGCTTTTGCATTTGTTAAGTTCTAGCAGTAACCCCTTGAGGAATTAACATACCCTCGTTTTCAAGATCGCAAATCGCGCTATCAGGAGTAACATAGTCCCATAGGCTCTAAACAAAAAACCCGTGATGGTGGATTGGACCCAAATTTAGGGACGCCATGAGGGACCCAATGATGAGGAATCATTTTTGTCCAGTTTCATAGAAAATACAGAAGAAACCTAGTACCCAAAACTCCAAGAAAACATGGAATTACTTTCCTGTTGGCTGACAACGCTTTTATGTGAGTTTGAAAAACTCTTTTGCTACCTATTGATTCGCTTTGAGATACTGGCACCAGGAAGGAATCACCGTGTGCTGTTGTGATATGACGTGCTTTTTGCATTTTCAACAGTTTCTTGCTTTAAAACCATTGAGGAATTCAAGTTCAGGCGGTGTTCAGTGAAATTCGCCTAATCAGGGGTTAACATCAAATAGGATTCTAAACAAACAAACCCGTGATGGTGGGAAGACTCTACATTATTTGGGGGAGCCATGAGGGGGCACAAGAGAGAATTATTTTTGTCAGAGGTTTCATTGAAATACTCAAAGAAACTAGTACCCAGAAAGCTACAGAAAACATGGAAATTATTTCTGTTGGCCTAAA
>JAKELJ010001147.1:0-11346 GCA_025594165.1 Tamias sibiricus
TTAGTATCTCTGTTGAGAAAACACTGAACTAAATGCTCATCTTATGGATAATTACAAATTTGTACTATTCTGACTTTCATTGGAAGTATGCCAGTAGCATTTCCCCAAACCATAAACAATACTTTCTTTATTAAATCATCCAGGCATAAGCCTTTGTCTATAATTCTCTTCTTTCAATCTGACAAGGCAACACAAAACCCAAAAGCTTTTCAATTATGCAGTTCACATGACAAGAATATGAAGTGGACAAGATAAGAGCTAGGTGAGCTCAGAGACATTAAATATTCCTAAGTTGTGATCACTCTGACTTCATTATGCAGGCTCTGGGGTCAGATGCCACATGTGACTTACCACTTTTCCCAAGTACCTTCCCAAGGACTCTCAAAGGCCTGTGTGTTCAAGGCTTGGCCCCAACCTGTGACACAACTGGGAGGTGTGGGAACCTTTAAGGAATCGGGCACACTGGAGGAGGTTAGGTCACTGGAGATGTGCCTTTAAAGGGAATGTCAGGAACCTGGCCCCTTCTCTGGCTCTCTGCTTCCTGAGCAGCATTGCTCCATGACTTCCTCCCACCACAACGTGCTGCTGCCTTGCACAGGCCCAAGTCAATGGGGCCAACTGACCATGAGATGTAACGTCAGAAACCATGAATAACAATAAGCCTTTCCTCTTTTTCTGGTGATTATCTCAGGCAAGTTTTTTTTTTTTGTTTGTTTTGTTTTGTTTTTACAGTAATGGAAACCAATTAACAACCTGGAATGGGACAGCCCCAAGGAACAGTTTTTTATTTCATTCAAGTCATCCAAAACCCATGGCTGATTAAACACTAGAATCAAAAGCCACAAAGACTCAAACAACCCAGATTCTTGATTCCAGTTGTCAAGGATACCCAGATTTTCAGGGACTGGGCCATATGGGATTCGGCAGCATGGAATCATACACTTTCAGCACTAAAAGGGACATGGCACTGTCCTCATCTGAGAGAGCATGGAAATAAAACACAGAGGGCCAAGGTCCAGTGGCTTCAGAAACCAGTCTGGGCCTCTTGCCTGGCTGACCCACCCCTCCCAAGTTGCCCTGATGCCTCCTCCTTTCCTTCATTTCAATTCCTGCCTCCCCCAGGTCCTCTCACTCTTCTCAGAGAGCCTTCCCCAGCCAGTTATCCAACAGGATGTATGACTGGTCAGCTGCATGCTGCACGGGGGAGGCAGGCAGGAACAACATAGGGCGTAAATTTCACATGCAGGTGTAGCTGCAACATGGCTATGTCACTCCCGAAGGGATAGAACTTCTCAAGGTCTGGATGGGTGATAATCTGGCTCACGAGCATCTTCTGGGTGTGCTGGGTATGCTGGTGCAGCTGGGTGTTCCCCAGTAGGACCTCATAGTCCTGTGGTGCCTTGGATTTGCTGGAGGAGGAAGGGCCCATTATCAGCATCATCTCTGATTCTGGGGACCCCACTCTTCCTGCATCCTTATCCCACTTCCCACACTGCTCTGGACCCCTCCTCCCTGATTCTAGGCAGCTTTGTCTCCTCCCGTCTAACACTCAGGAGACTTCTTCCTCCAGGCTGATGAACACTTGACTCTCAACCTCAGGATCTAGGGCTTTTCACGACCTCCTAGGACTGGAAAAGCTGAGAATCCTAGTGCTGGAAGGGTACTAATGGGTGCCTCAAATCAAACCCTCTTACATTCCTAGGAAGAGCTCTGGTTCATTACTGCTGTTATGGTTCTGGTCTTAGATGACTCCCAAAGGCTTGGGTGTTGGCCTGTGGCAATAATGGGAAATGGCAGAAACCATAAGCAGCAGAGCCTAGTAGAAATCAGGTAGGTCATTGGGTGGGGGGTACTCTTGATGTGCTGTTGGGACCATGTACCCCTATTTGCTTCCTTGCTGCCATGAGGTGCAAAGGACTCCTCCACCATGTGCTCTACTGCTATAGTGTACTGTTCTTCCACAGGCATGAAACAATGTGGCCAGGTTTCCATGTAACAGAGAGGTACTAACCTGTGAAATCATGACCCAAAGTAAAATTTCCTCCTTTTAATGTGATTCTCAGGTATTTTGTCACAGTGACAAAAAGCTGACTTATATACCAAGTCTCTTCCAATGTCTCCTTCTGGCCCATCCTCTGGCCTCACCACCTCTACCACCCACTCCCCTAAGGATTGCTTTTTTCCACTTGGAGGTAAGTGCTCACAAAGAATTTCTTAAATGCCCAAATGAGTGTACAGAATTGAAGCTCTCCTTGTTCCTGAAGGGAATAAGAAACTTCATGGCTTTGTTCACACAGCTCTCAGACCTGGAAGGTCCTTATCCACACCACAGGCCCCATTCCTCCTTTAAGGAAGCCCCTTGAACCTACCCTCTATAATGTAGCAACTCTCTGGACCCCTCCCTCAGGTCTGCCCTCCTTGTCCACTTTGAGTTTTCCTCCTGCATCATCTTGACTGAAGCTTATTCCTTGTCTTCCTGAAAAGATGGAGACACCCTGGCATGGGATCTTACCCCCGCCCCATGTCATGGAGGGCTTCAGGGGAGTGTGCACAGAATTGATGCCAAGAGAATCCAGCTGAGGTTTCAAGGTCAGTAAGTGCACAAATTGCAACTCCCCAACCTGGACTGTGAGTCCCACGTTCCCTCTGGGTCCCTTCCACATATATTCTGAAGTTAGGCACAGAGACAGGCCCAGGAGGGTCAGGAGAGTTATACTTCTGACTGTCCATGTCATTCTCCAAGGTCAGGGAACCCTACACTCCCCACCCACACAGTCTGACACATGGGATGGTGGCAACCATGGCTCCTCCCAGGCATATAGTTTAACAAAAGTAATGAAAGAAATCACTTAATTGCTGGTCATATCTGGTCTCTGACTAGACTCTTACTCTCAGGGTGTGGGGTAAAGTGCCAATGTTCTTAGGACATGTCCATGTCAGGGGGACAGACATAGGTAAGAGGGGTCTACCAGCTGGGGCTGAGGATCAAGGATGATAAGGACCCAGGCAAATGAAGGAAGCACTGGGTGGCCAGTGGGGAGGACAGTCCAGGTGGAGCAGACAGTGGATCAAGGAAGGAGCAGTGTTCCCTTAGTGGCAGCACACTGACCCACAGCAATACCCAGAGGAGGGCCATTCCCTCTGCTCCCTTTTTCTCCTCACCCTTCCTCCCCTGCCAAGCCCTCTGTGAGGGCCCCGAGGAAAGCAGTGTGCACTTGAGAAAGCTGTGTGCAGTAGAAAGTAGCCAGTGGGAGTCAATGAGAACAGCTCCGCAGAGGTGCTGGCGCTGGAAGAGCAGGCTGGCTTGCCATGGCCACTGGCCAGTCTCTGCGTTGTGGCCACCATACACCTTCCCTATCACCTTGGGCTTCCCACACACTGTGGAGACAATCCCCCCACACCTGTTAAGAGAAACATGCGGTGCCCCAGAATACCATCCCATGGAGGTTCCTCCTTCACTTCACAGATGGGAAGGCCAAGGTCAAGGGACAAGTGACCTGGCCCAAATGACTGAGGGCTGTCATGGTCCCTGCCTTCAGTCACCATTGCCCAGGCCTAGATGGCCTATAACAGCTGAGCAAGAGCTGTGGGAATATTGGTTTAGTGATCTAGACAGGATGGGGCAAGGTGGCCACAGCAGTCTGCCAGGGGACTGGGAAGGATGCCCTGTGGCCTCATTCCTTCCACCAACACAACTCTATGCCTACTTTTCAGATGAGAAGACTGAAGTTTCTCTGTGGTTACTAATCTTACTTGCTCAAGGTCATAGTTTTTAGGCAGCTGTCCTCACACCACACCCTCCACCCCAGTGTCACAAGGAGAGAGGTCACATGCAGGACTCTGTGGTGTTGTGTGACTTGAGGTAACTGACCCCACTTATAGCATGCTCCATTTCTAAAGGGGTGGGGCTGATGAAGACAACTTTGTTTAGAAGACTTCTATCTGGAGGAGGTTTACAGTCCTGACATTTGGGAAGGGTTGTCTTGGTCCCTGGCTGTGCTCCCCAGATCTCAGGAAAGGCACCTGAGACTCCTGAGCCTGACTGCCTCTGCCACTGGGCCCCATACAACCCAAACCCTGGGCCAGACCTGGGCCACCTGTCCTGTTCCACAGCCTCACACCTGAGCCCTGGCAGGGATTCCCACCCATAAAATCTCCACCAGATTGGAGAACCTGACCTACTTTGGTTGATGTCATCTGTGGTTGCCTGCTTCAGGGTAGAGGTAAAGAGAAGATATGGGTGGCTTCTCGCACCTTGCCCGAGCCTGCTCCCGCCCCCACCAACCTTTCCCACCAGCCCAAGGTTCAAACGGACCTTGGGCCCAACCCACATAACCCCGGAGCCCTCTGGCCATGGGGTCCAGGTCCTCCTGTGCCCCTGTGAACCCATCTGCTTTTCCTGTAGGCTGTGAGGGACTAGGGGTATGACTAGCCTTGAGATTAAGAGACAATAGCAACAACAACAGTGGCAGAGCCATGGGCCTGGCCCTCTTCCGGTCTTTGCCGGTCCTGGTTCCCATCGGGAGTGTTGGATTGAGGGGATGACCCCGCCTCTGACCTAGACCTACCCATGCGCAGATGGTTCCCGACCTGGGTGAGATAGGCATCCCACTTCAGCACTTCAGCTACCGCACCACACTCCCCACCCCACCATGCCGCCAACCTGACTCCGCTGTCACCTGCAACCACAGGGACTGGAGTCCCTGGCTCTCATCCCGAGACAGACCCCCCCCCCCCCTTATACACACTGACCCAGTACCCTGATCCCTCCCACACCAAGTTTGTCCCAACCTTGACCCCAGTCAAGGCACCTACAAATCAATGAGAAAAGGAAAAGGAGGCTGCAAACAGGAAACAGGAAAGAATATTAAATAGTAATTCATAACAGGGGTGTTGCTCAGTGGCAGGGCCACTGGGACTAGGGGAAGACCTATATTCCAAGGCATGCTCCCTATGTTTACAGTATATTACCAATTAATACACTGAATTTGGAGTAGTCAATCTACATTTATTTCCTCATGTCTTTTTCTTCATTTCTGGATTATAAACATCAGGTTACAAGGAACTTATTAACCACTTTCATTTTTTAAAAAGGATCAAATGGAGCAGAATTGGTTCTGGGCACTTATAATGGAACAGGAGGTCACTGTTAATCACATCTCAGATGCATACAACAGAGAAACCTTTTATTCACCTGCTGTCCAAAGTGGGCCAGACCGCCAGATTCCTGAAATATTGATAAACTCTGCTCATCTTCCTTCCACTTGACTATACAGAGATGAGACTGCACCTGTGTTGGTTCTTACAAAATAGCTTAAATTTTCTTGTACCAGTCTTAAACAAAAAACAAACAAAAAGAATACTAGTGAGGATGAGGGGAAATAAGAATATTATATACCACTGATGGCAATGTAGATTATTATCATCCCTCTGCATAACAGTATGGAGGTACCACAAAAATCTAGACATAAATTGTTCATATGATCCAGCTATCTCATTCCTGACATATACCCAAAGGAATCAAAGCAAGCACAGTAAAGAGATACCTGCATACAAAAGTTTATCTATGTACTATTCTTAATTGCCAAGTTATGGAATCAATGTAGATGCTCATCAAGAGAAGAATACATAAATAAAATGTGCTATATAAACCAGGCATCATGGTGCATGCATGAAATCCCAGTGGCACAGGAGGCTGAGGCAGGATGATCTCAAGTTCCAGGCCAGCATGAGCAAATTTGTAACAACATGTCTCAAAATTTTAAAAGGCACTAGGGAAGTTGCTCATTATAGAGCCCCCTGGGTTCCATCCCCAGTATTATTTTTTAAAAAAATAATTTCATATATGTGAGAAATAGAAAATCTGATGAATCATTTTCAAAATCTAAATTCTCCAGTAAGTAGATTTATAAATTCTAAGTACATGGAAAAGAGAAGGCAGGGTAGAAAATTACTAAAAGACAGTTTATGCTATACCATGCTTAAGTGGCAGCCCTGAGACTCATACACATATAGCTCCTTCTAGAAAAGCAGGATGTGGGAATAGGGACCTGTTTAACAGATCAACTGACGGAAATACCAACATTGAGAAACATTTTAACTGGAGGGGGAAGAGATCTTAAATGTGGTAAAAGACTTTTCTTACATGGTAATGTTGGGTCTTAGGCAAAGTTCAGGAAGGTTGTGATCCCCATAGTACTCAACCAATGGGGAATTGGGGGAGGGACCTTGTGCTTTTTAGGGGATAAAATACACATTTTACCTCTTCTGTAAAAGTCTCACTTCTGTTGCATTCTGTGTCTCCATGTCCTTTCCTTGGGATTAGATATATGATCCTGTTTCAGAAACACATGTGTACACACTCAGAGAAAACACAGACAAACAAATTAGTATTAATCAGCTATAAAGAAAAATAATATCATGTCATTTTCAGGAAAATGGATAGAATATATAGATCACCATATGAAGAAAATAAGCAAGATTCAGAAAGACAAGTGGGAATATGTTCTCTCATATGAGAAATCTTGGGGGGAAAGATGATTAAAGAGGGTCTATAAGGAAGGCCGGGCATGGTGGTGCACGCCTGTAATCCCAGCACTTTGGGAGGCTGATGGAGAGGAGGATCACAAGTTCAAAGCCAGCCTCAGCAATGGCGAGGGAACTCATGAGACCCTGTCTCTAAATAAAATACAAAAAAGGTGGGGATGGACCCATGGTCAAGTGCCCTGGTTCAAAGTACCACAAAAAAAAAAAAAAAAAAAAAGAGGGTCTATAAGGAATGGAGGAGGGATCAGGGGGAGGGAGATGAATATAAAAGTGGGAATAGGGAAATGTAGATACAATCAAAGCTCCTTAGAATCATGTATGGACATTTCACAATTAAACCTGCTATTCTATACAATTAACATTCCCTAATGTGTATAATAAAATTAAACTAGATAAGCCTCCAATTCAATTTTTTTAATTTGTAAAAGGAAAAGACTGGTAAATGGTAATGAAATATATTCTACATACTTAGGAATTAGGGAAATGCAAATTAAAACTACAATGGGACACCATTTAATTTCATTAGAATGGTTAATGAAACAGACAATGCGAATGTTGGCAAGGATGTAGAAAAAGTGCAACCCACACACACTTCAGAAGGAATATAACATAAGACACTTTACAAAGATAAACATTTTGGAAACTTACAAAATATTAAGCATAAAGTCACCACGTGACCCAGTATTTTCACTTCTCAGAAAATACCCAAGAGGGAAAAAATGCCTGTCCCAAAACAAAGAAAACTAAAGACATAACATAAAATAGTTAAATTTAGAAACATGTGTCTCCATGATACTTGCAGAAGAATTTTCATAGCAGCATTGTTCATAATATCCCAATACTGCAAATAACCAAATGCCTGTCAACTGGTAAATAAATATCAAAGTGTGGTACAACTCCGCCATGGAATAAAACATAACAAAACACAGGTAAGCGCCACAGCCTAGAAGTTAAAATACATTACCCTAAGTGGTGGAAGCCAGTTGCAGAAGACAACAAATTCTGGGGTTCTATTTATCTGAAATGCCTAGGAAATGAAAAAAGAAAATCTTAAAAAATGCCTGGGTAGTTATCTAGGGGTAGAGGTGGGAGTGGAGATTAATTGCAAATTGATGATCATTGCACAAATCTATGAATTTAACACTGTTTCAAGGGAAAAAAATCAAAACAGAGAGATAATACTTTAGGATACCTTAAGATGGAGTTGAGAGACCATAGCAAATCACATCTGAGACCTGACAGCACCCACAACTGAACCACTGAACTGGGCTGCCTGCCCAAGTGCAGGCTCGCTACATGGATAGCTTTAACAGCAAGGCTTTGGAGATGACAACCCTATTAAGTCAGGAATAAAGACTGCTGCTGGAAAAATTATGCCATTTTTGCAGGAATGGGCATGAATATAATCTAAGTCTCAGGATAGTTTTGGTAGAAGGAGTGGTTTGTACAGAAGACCAAGAGTTTAATATGTTTCAGGAAACAAGTAGTTTGTCCCATTTTGGTCAGCATGGTGGGTGTGGGGTACAACCCAGATAAAGGTTGAGCAGTGGTTCCCAGTGAGATTTGATTAACAATGGATTCTTGCTCCATTGCAAGTGCCCAGAACCAATTCTGCTCCGTTTGATTTTTTTTTTCCCCTGACAGTGGTAAATAAAATAAGTTCGCTATAGTCTGAAGTTTATGGTCAAACATAAAGAAAAGGTCATAAATAAGTGTAAAATGAATACCTCCCTGGAGTCCTCTGGTTGCTGGTTCCAGGCCCTCTTGCACCCTGGGAATCCTGTCAGCCTTCTACAGAATGTGCAAAGGGCTGGGGGCGTGGGACTAGAAGCCTCAGGGTTCAGGGACAACAGGAACATCAGCAGCAACCAGAGGCAGGGCCTGGCTTAGCTCAGGTCCTCACAGCTCCTGCCCATTCAGAGTACAGGACTAGAGGGTGTGACCTGGCCCTGACCTGGGCCTGACCCAACTGTTGACAGTCCCTGATGTGCCCCAAGTCCTACCCTTTCCACCCCTGCTATAGTCCTGACCCTGTACTCACTGGGGATCCCAAACACAGGAGGCACTGACTCAATCCCAAGATAGACTGCCCCACAGTATCCTGGCCCTCCATACATAGTGTTGGCCACACCCTGAAAACACTGTGACCTATATTGGGAATGGCTGGCCCACAGTGCAATCTATTACTCTTAGAAATCAATGAGAAAATCTAAAAAAATGCCACATAGTATGTGAATCATTGAAACATGGAGTTTTTCGAAGGAGAACGATTTCCTTGAAAGGGGACCAAGATTTGTTGCTATTTATGGGATGAAGAACTGGGGTGAACTCAGGCATAACAAAAGTGATTGGAGGTGAAGTAGATTTTGGTCTGTCATTCATTATCAAACTTCATGGTTCTGCAGAAGTGGAAATTAGTGTGTGGTATTTGTGTGAACTTTGGGTGGGATTTTCAGCCCCCTGACTTCAAAATATCACCCCTCAGACACACCAGTATAGGCCCAAGGGAAGTTAGTGGTTTCAACAGGAGCAGATGTCATGGCCTTGACAGTATCATCCTAAACCCCCATCTCATAGATATTATCTCTACCAAAGCTTCAGGAGATGAATACTGTATTCCTCAGTGGCCTGTCCTCCAAAGTTAGTGATACTTAAGGTCGACAAAAAGCAAGTAACTACCAGCAAGCCCGAGAAGCTAGAGGGTTTATTCAGGTTTCTCCTCAGTTTCAATAAGGCCCTTGAAATCCACCCAGGCTGCTGCTGCATCGATAAGTTTTTCTTCTTAATTCACTGCTGAGTCCTTTGTGGTAAGGCTGTGCCACAGTTTGTTTCACTGTTCCCACTAGGGTGGGCCATGGAGTGTTGTGGTTGTTTTCAGTTTGCATTATTTCAAATAAAGCCACCATGAACAATTGTATATAGGTATCCATGTGGACATGGGTCTTCACTCTTCTGGGATAAATACCCAGGAATGCAGTCCCTGGGCCTATTGTAAGTGTGTGTTTAGTTTTATCATTTTTAATGACACACACTATTTCCAGAATAGGTTTACCATCTTCCGGTTCCACTAGGAGTGAACAAGAAATGGGTGTGCTGGCACCCTCACCAGCATTCAGTGGCATCACTTATCTGTGTTTTGGCTGTTCTAATTGGCATGGAGTGATTCTTGTTGGGGAGTTCTAATTTGCATTTCATTCATGAAAGTGATGTCGAACATCTTTTCATGGCTTCCTTGCCAAACATCTGACCTCTCTGGTAAAAGATCTGTAAATATCTTTTGCCCCCTTTATAATTGGATTGTTTCTGTTTCTGCTATTGAGTTTTTGATAAGTTTGTTGTATATTCTAGATGCAAGATTTTTTTGTTTTAATATTTTCTTTTTAAATTTTTTATTTATAATAGTAGTATGTATTACAATTCATAATGCACTATATAGCATCTATTTACATACAACTGTTTGTATACAAAGTATATCTGTACCATTCAGGTCTTCAATCATGCATTTAGGATAATGATATCCATCTCATTCAACCACCTTTTCTTTTTTTTCTTTTTTCCCCCTCCATCCCCCCTTGCTCTCTCCCTTCCCCTCCCTTCCCTTTGACCATTCTAGTGTGCCTCTAATCCTCCTATGTACCCCCATCCAACAACACTGTGAACTAGCCTCCTTATATCAGAGAAAACATTCAGTATTTGGATTTTTGAGATTGACTAATTTTACTTAGGATTATATTCTCCAACTTCATCCATTTACCTGCAAATGCCATTATTTTATTCTCTTTTATTGCTGAGTAAAATTCCATTTTGTATATATACCACATTTTCTTTATCCATTCATCTACTGAGGGACATCTAGGTTGGTTCCACAACCTAGCTATTGTTAATCAGATATTGTATCAGCACCAAATGATCATCAAAGCAGATTATCCTGCTTGATCACAAATAGAATGGTGCCAAAATATTCAAGTGCTAGTTAACTTGTTGGAATGTCATAAATTCTCCTGAAACAACCTGTTGACAGATATATGCTGGTATGAAAGTCATGGTGTCAGAAATGTTGCCCCCTTGACATGAATCAAGGCAGTGGGCCCAAACCACACTAATAGAGATGATATTTGTCACAACCACCTAGCTCAATGAAAAAATGACAGTTTAAGTTAATGAATATTCTAGATGAAGCAGTAGGGATGATTAATGTCCTTAAATCTTGACCATGAGGAATTTCAAATGTGGTGGGAACATAGATGGAGGAATGACATTGATAGCTAAATGGTGATATCTTTTTGATCTGATGAAAGTGTTCTGAATCTTATTGTGATGAAGGAAATGTCTATGAATTTACTGCATAGATTTCAAAGTGTATAAAAACCTTAGAATTCTTATATTTGATGGGTGAATGTGAATTTCTTTCTAAAGTTTTTGGTAATGACCTGAAGCCTAAATAGTAAGATGTTAGTAGGCCATGCCTCAGCTGCTTGGTTAGCATGGCATAGCCTGGCCAAGATCCCAGAAAACAGGAGACTTTGACCAATCCTTCCCAGTGCACACAGACCAGAGGATATTCTGCAACTCTAATTTTCAATAAAGGTCCAGCTACTGAAAGGCATACACAAGGAGCCAGTTCCTGTGGTCACTGTCAGAAATCACAGCATTTCATTAATGAGATCTTACTGTGTTGTCAGTTGAAGTTTCCTTAGGATGCTACAACTTCTTTCCCTGAAAGACAAGCCTTGTCCTTTCATCAAGCCACCTACTCAGGAAGACCTTGGCCATTTGGGGATCTGTCCAGTCTCACCATCC
>JAKELJ010001148.1:0-11343 GCA_025594165.1 Tamias sibiricus
GTTATGAAATTAATTTAAGCTACAGCTTCATGGCAGAGAAGAACTAAGAAAAATTATTTATAAAGTATCAAAAAAGAACAAATGGTTTCTGTCAAATGTTATAATGTTCAGGAATCTACTAATACATTTTACTGTGTATTTTATTTGGCCTGGTTAGATTGATTTCAGAATTATTTGAAATATTCAATGAGTAACCACTTTTATATGAAATATTTCCAAACAGGGAAAAAGATGGTTCGTTACTTATAAAGTATACAGAATTTTAAGATTCTAAAATCCAATGTAACTAAAAGGCCAATAAAGTTTTTTTCAACATTCATTCTTGCATCATAGAAATGCAAGTTTCCTGAATACAATCTTAGCAAACAAAATGCCCTGAAAAAGCACTTTCAAATAGGATCTAGAACTTGTCCCTAAAAATAAGATTTGTAAAAAACAATAAAAAGTACATGATTCATTAAATAAAAAGTATATAATTCATTACATAAGCAAAACCAGTATATCATAACATTTTTTGTAAAAAAGATTAGAATAAAAATAGCATCTACTTTAAAAACAATCTAAAAGAAAAAGGCCTTGGTCATTAATCACTTATTTAACATAATTTTAAAACATTTTAATTCAAGAACTACTATAATAATTCATAAGAACCAACCACTCACTCTTTTTTGAGACAGAGATGAGCTAAAGGATTTTTCTTTTGGTCATAACTGGCAAGCAGTGAGAGAGTGGTGGATCAATGACCTTGACATTCCAGTGGGAACATTAAAAAATGTAGTGAGAGTAAGCTCAAAGGACCAGAGCTTTGGAGTATAGTGGGAATTCATGTATCAGAGCTCAAGCTAGGGCCCAGGTCAGGAGTGAAGAGTGCATTGAAGTATGTGAAGATGTCCAGATATGAAGATCCACTATAAAAGGCATAAATATGGAAATAAAATATAACTTTTTAATAATAAGTTGAAAGAGTACAAAAGTTCTTAAGAAAAAATGAATTCCATAATTTAAAGATACAGTAAAATATCAACTGCATCCTAATAGATAAGTGTCAGTAAAAATGTGATTTCATTTAAATAGAATAAATATTTAAGAAGTTTTAACACGTAATAAGATATCTCTGAAAAAAATCCTTATTACTGACCTAAAATTATTATAGCCATAGCTTATAATAGAATGCTGGAGCCTCCAATTTTTGTTCTGTGTACAATGGACACATGCTTTTTTAAAAAAGAAAACCCTGGTATTGCCTTTGAGTAAGTCTTCGACCCGTGACAAAGGTGGGAAGGCTTTCTAGTATATATCCTCATTTATCTCCAAAAGATGATTCAGTTCTGGACATAATGAAGTTTTAAAGCATTTAGACTGATTCTTATGCTATAAACTACTATACATGTAGCATAAATGTGTGTGTGTGTGTGTGTGTGTGTGTGTATATAAATAATATGAAACAACTGTTTTGGGGCACTGGATGACAGACATTATAGGGATGTGTTCCTTCAGAGAAAGGGAATACATTGTGGTAAGATCCACACCCCAACCTTGGCTTTTTGCCTGGGGACACTTCCTACAGTAGTGTTACAAGAAAGTGGAGTCCAAAGAGTAAATCTCACTGGGTAGGGAAACAAAGATTAGAACTTGGGGCTATGATTTGAAGGACAGAGTACTAAAAATAAGAAAGCTGAACTCTAGAAATCTGCAAAGGGTTCTCCTTAAATCTGTGGTTGAATGCTAAGAGCAAAGCAAGCTAAGCAAAGTACGTTAGAAAACAGCTGAAAGGACCATAAGCAGAGATGTACCAGGAAAGATAACCAAGTTTCCAACCAGAGGAAGATCTTGCTGAATACTCTAGAAAAACAGTCAGCAAGCCTTGAAAGGATTAAGCTGACCTAGGTAATTCATTCTTTTTTTTTTTTAAATATTTATTTATTTGCTTTAGTTGTATACAATGCGTTTATTTTTATGTGGTGCTGAGAATTGAACCCGGGCCACGCTCGTGCTAGGCGAGCGCTCTACCGCTGAGCCACAACCCCAGCCAGGTAATTCATTCTTTAAAGGAAGAGGGCAACGCCTTTTAAAATTAATAGAAACAGATCCAGAGATGATAAGATGTTGAAATAAAGTAGATAAGAACTGAAAACTGCTATTATAAATATGTTCAAGGATTTAAGAGAAAAGATGGACACAAGTGAGCAGATAATTTTAGTAGAGAAATAAAAATTATATATATGTATATATGTACATACATTGTATGTGTGTGTGTTGTAACCCCAGTCTAGATTTGAAAAATATCACATCTGGAAAAAAACTCACCAGAGGGACTTAACAGTGAACTGAACACTACAGAGGAAAAGATCAATGACCTTGAAGCCAAGGCAACAGAAATTATAGAGAACAAAGAAATCCCCCTTCTGTGCAGATATGAGGGGCACACAGAGAGAACAAGCTTCAATGCCTGTGAAACAAGTGAATTAACTTTAATGCAGCTAGAGTCCTGGAAGCAGAGAAGAGAGATTTGGGTAGAAATTTTGAAGAGTAGCCAAATATTTTCCAAATTGAAGAAAAATTTCAACTCATAGATCTAAGAAACTGAACTCCAAGTAGAATCAACACACACACAAAAATGCATCAAATGGATCACAGTCAAATTACTAAAAAACAAACAAACAAAAATCACAAAAAATTCAACTGTACTACCTTACATATACATACATATTTAAAAAATCTGGCTCCTCTGCCATCTTCTAGCCTGAGAAGGTATACTGGGAAGAGGACTTCTAAAAGTCACTTGTGTCTGGGAGGCTGTGGTGTGAGGCCATTTTTACTAGCTGTAAGTGGGGTCTCCAAAAACAAAGGGAGCACAAAGCTCTTCTTGTAACTGTCTATGCCCAAGATGAAACTGATACTGGCTGGACAAGAGATAAGGTTATGTATACAAAGCAAAACATGACCCAGTGATTCCTGGCAGCTGAACAAAACCAGGGTAATCTGGGGGAAGGTAACTTGTGCCTATAGAAACATAGCATGGTTTGTGTCATGTTCCCAATCAAGCTTCCTGCTCAGACCACTGGACACAGAATCGATGTGAAGCTTTACCCTTGAAGGATTTAAACCAATGAAAGTAAATAAATAAAAGTGGATTTGTTTTTAAAAAATCTGAATTGATATCATGGATTGGGTTGTAACCTGCAGTTTATAAAATGGTGACATACAATATATCAGTCTGTTATACTTGAGGTAATTTTTCATTAATAGTTTTTTCAGTAAACAGACATTTTATTTGATAATCATATCCTATTTTTAGGATGGATAAAGCTTATCAAAAAGCCTCAACTTTAAGAATGGCAAAAACAGGGCTGGGTTGTGGCTCAGCCTCAGTGGCAGAGCGCCTGCCTTGCACGTGCGCGGCCTGGGTTCGATCCTCAGCACCATGTAAACATAAATGCATTGCACTGTGTACAACTAAAGTAAATAAATAGATATTTAAAAAAAAAGAATGGAAAAAAAAAAGCCACTGTTTCAGTGTGCTTCCTACCTGGGAAATGTCTCTCTCTAGGGTTGGAAACACTCAAGTCACTATCATTATCTAGAGAGATTTGTAAGACAGTATATCTTATGACTTTCTCACTCTCTGCGGGTAATATAAAAAGGACCCATGGAACCATCTTTTTTTTTTTTTTTTTTTTTTTTAACTCTCTTGTTCTCTCCCTTCCTATTGGCCATTCTAGTGTTCCTCTAATCCTCCTATGCTCCCCATCCCAATCCCACTGTGAATTGGCCTCCTTATATTAGAGAAAACATTCGGCATTTGGATTTTTGGGATTGGCTAACATCACTTGGCATTATATATTCTCCAACTTCATCCATTTACCTGAGAATGCCATGATTTTATTCTCTCTTATTGCTGAGTAATACTCCATTGTGTGTGTGTGTGTGCATCACATTTTCTTTTTCCATTCATCTACTGAAGGGCATCTAGGTTGGTTCCACAGTTTAGCTATTGTGAATTGTGCTGCTATAAACATTGATGTGGCTGTGTCCCTGTAGTATGCTGTTTTTAAGTCCTTTGGGTATAGACTGAGGAGTGGGATAGCTGGGTCATAAGGTGGTTCCATTCCCAGTTTTCCAAGGAATCTCCATACTGTTTTCCATATTAGCTGCACCATTTTGCAGTCCCACCAGCAATGTATGAGTGTGCCTTTTTCTCTACATCCTCTCCAACATTTATTGTTGTTTGTGTTCTTAATAGCTGCCATTCTGACTGGTGTGAGATGAAATCTTAAGAGTGGTTTTGATTTGCATTTCTCTAATAGCCAGAGATGTTGAACATTTTTTCATGTATTTGTTGACTGACTGTATATCTTCTTCCGAGAAGTGTCTTTTCAGTTCCTTGGCCCATTTATTGATTGGGTTATTATTATTATTTTCTTGGTGTTAAGATTTTTGAGTTCTTTATATATTCTAGAGATTCGTGCTCTATCTGTTGTGCATGTGGTAAAAAATTTGTTCCCAATTAGTAGGCTCTCTATTCACATCACTGATTGTTTCTTTTGCTGAGAAGAAGCTTTTTAGTTTGAATCTACCCCATTTATTGATTCTTGATACTAATTCTTGTGCTACAGGAGTCTTATTAAGGAAGTTGGGGCCTAATTTGAAGTGTTGGAGATTAGGGCTTATGCAGAAGCCCTGATTAAAGAGTTGGCGGAGACTGTTTGTTTACATCGGAAATGCCTTCCGGATCTCGCTCGCCTTAAAATCTCACGGGACTTGATGTGAGATAGAAAAAAACTTTTTATCAGAGGAAATAACCAGCAGGCACCATTCTCTCCTGCCGGACCGTGTGATAGTGGGATCTTGCCCGGGAGAATTAAATTAATCTTTTCTTTTCTATTTTGTCTTTGAGTTCTTTCCACAGCTTCGCCGCTTTGAACAATAACTTGCCCAAAGCCTTACTTTTTCTTTTTTTGGAAAGTTTAACTAACTTAAAATTCCATCAGAAAACTTCTAGAACTCATAAATGAATTCAGGAAAGTAGCAGGATACAAAAAATACTTGGGAATCAAACCTTAACGAAAGACATGAAAGACCTCTATAACGAAAACTACAGAACACTAAAGAAAGAAATTTTCTTACTTTTTCTTCTAATAGGCAAAGTGTCTTTTCTTCTAAAGGCTTACTTTTTCTTCTAATAGGCAAAGTGTCTCTGGTCTAATTTCTAGGTCCTTGATCCACTTTGAGTTGAGTTTTGTGCATGGTGAGAGAGAGGGGTTTAATTTCATTTTGTTGCATATGGATTTCCAGTTTTCCCAGCACCATTTGTTGAAGAGGCTATCTTTTCTCCAATGTACATTTTGGGCGCCTCTAATATAACTGAAATTATATGCGTTAGTCTCTGGGTCCTCTATTCTGTGCCATTGGTCTACCAGTCTATTTTGGTGCCAATACCATGCTGTTTTTGTTACTACTGCTCTATAGTATAATTTAAGGTCTGGTATAGTGATACCACCTGCTTCACTCGTCTTGCTAAAAATTGCTTTAGCTTTTCTGGGTCTCTTGTTTTTCCAGATGAATTTCACGACTGCTTTTTCTATTTCCATGAGGAATGTCATTGGGATTTTAATTGGAATTGCATTAAATCTGTATAGCGCTTTTGGTAGTATGGTCATTTTGACAATATTAATTCTGCCTATCCAAGTACAAGGTAGATCTTCCCATCTTCTAAGGTCTTCTATAATTTCTTTCTTTAGTGTTCTGTAGTTTTCGTTATGGAGGTCTTTCATGTCTTTCGTTAAGGTTTGATTCCCAAGTATTTTTTGTATCCTGCTACTTTCCTGAATTCATTTATGAGTTCTAGAAGTTTTCTGATGGAATTTTAAGTTAGTTTAAACTTTCCAAAATTCTCAGACTTCCTCAGCCTGAAGTGTTTTGATTTTTCCTTTGTGTGAATGACAGTGAGGTCAATTCTCCTGGAACCCATTAACTCTCTCAATAAACCAAAACCTGAGTATCCAATACATGTGAGAATCCTGCTTCTGACTATTTTCTACATTTATTATAGGCTAATAGCTGAATGCTATTTAGTATATATAGTTTTACATCAAAATATAGCCAAGAAGAATTTCCTCTGAGACAAACTTTATATGATTTAAAATTCAGAACTGTCTTCTGGAAAACTGCCTTCCAATCTCAAGTGTGTAGAAAGTAGCCAGATGTTTTAAGTAATGAACACAGTGGTAAAACTGGGTGTTGATCCCTGTATTCATAGTTCTCAATTATAGAGACATACACCCATCTTAGATCACTGAAAGACTGTCCCACAGAATACCTCAAACTGGAAATGACAAAGAATCCTTCAGAAGCAAATAACTACAGAAAGAAGACAGCTTCTATGTAAGACTGCTGTTTCAAGCTGATGACTACATCGAGTGGAGCATCTGGCCCAGGACCATGGAACAAGAACACTGGAGCCACTGACTCTCACATTTTGAATCTGCAAACTTTCTTAGCTACATGTCCTTCCTCTTCAACAATTGAAGGTTTTGGATTGTTGACACACACTTGTTACTCTTATGTAGAGTCATATTAACATCACTGTTTTTAGCCTTAGTTTGTGATATGAGTCCAACACTTGGCTGAAATTTATTCACAAATCAGCTAAAACCATTCATTTTAAACGCACTGTGGGGTTTGTGTGTGATCACTTTCCTCCCATCTTCCTTTGGTGCCAATGCCTTGTGATCAGTTCCCTATATAATTGGATTCAACCATGAATTGACTTTTTAAATGACAGATCCTGAAAATTAGATTATTTGGCTAACATCTGGACTAGACTGAGAAAGTACTTTCTTTGTTTTAGTTGTACACAATGCCTTTATTTTTACGTGGTGCTAAGGATTGAACCCGGGCCACACACGTGCTAGCTGAGCGCTCTACTGCTGAGCCACAACCCCAGTCTCCGAAAGTACTTTCTTTACTCTCCCTACTATAGGAGTCAATAAACCTGTTGGACCATACATTTGTCCCTTCTGATCTTAGACTGATTAGGCCAGGTGCATAATATTATTTATACACTAAAAATACATAGTAAGAATATTTATAGTATAGTCATAATTGTCCCAAAGTGTAAACAAATCAAATACCAATCAACAGAAGAATGGATAAATTGTGGTATAATTATACATTGGGGGACTGGGGTCGTGGCTCAGTGGTAGAGCGCTTGCCTAGCACGTGTGCGGCCCAGGTTCAATCCTCAGCATCACGTAAAAATAAATGCATTGTATACAACTAAAGCAAATGAATAAATATTTTTTTAAAAATTATACATTGGAGTATTACTCTACAGTGAAAACAATAAACTATTGATACACATGCATGACTCCTATAGACATAATGTTGAACAAAAGAAACTAAGCACAAAAGGGTACCTATCATGTGAACCTAGTTGTCTGAAGGTCAAGGTCAGGTAAAAAGCAACCTACAGTAACAGAGATTGAAATACTGATTAGCCTGGATATAGGAGGGCAGGGGAGTGCAGAACAGACTGTAAAGAAGCATGAAAGAGCCTTTTGAGATTCAGATAATGTTCTTGACTGGGCGCAGTTACACGGGGTATATGCATATTTAAAAGTTCACCATGCAGTATACTTAAGATATGAGCATTTTACTCCACATACATTACCCAGTTCAATTTACAAAACTGAAATAAAAATAGATTAGAACTAAATAGGTATGTATAATACCTATCAAATAAGCAAGAGCAAAGTTAAAAAACATTTCTGCTAGACACAGAAGACAACCCGTGAAAATTAACAAATTATCAATAAAATGACCTTGACTCATATTAGGTCTCTAGATACTCATCTAGAAATAGATCTTGCAACTTATCTCTGAAGAAAAGCCTATTTTCATTAAGATAATATTATGAAGATGTCAATTTCCCAAAGTTAATACAAATGTTTAATATGATATCAGAAAAAATACTTATGTTTTAAACTAGATTAGTTGATTTAGTTTACATGTAAAAAATAAAATAGCCAAATATCATAATGAAAGACAACAGCAACAAGGTGTGTGTGTGTGTGTGTGTGTGTGTGTGTGTGTGTATGATGTGGTATGGTGGGGAGGAGCAGGGAGTAGATGGAGGAACAGCATCAAGAGATTTATCAAAAGTATGATGCTGGCACATGAACAGACATATTAATGCCAGAGAATAATATTTCCAGGAAAAGTCCTAACAGTCCTAATATATGTTTGAAAATTTAGTTTATAATAAAGATGGCATGTTGAATCCATGAGGAGAAATATTGAAATTTTTAATAAATAGCACTGAGACAAATAAGTGAGAGAATAAAGAGAGTATTCTCCTCATCTAGAGAGAGAACAAAGTTGAATCTAAACTATGCCTTCTACCAAATACTTTATGCCAAAGATTTAAATATTTTTTTAAAAAAATGAAACTAAAAATAAAAGAAGAAACCATAGGAAAATTCTTTTGTAACCCTGGAATTAAGAAGGCCTAGCTAAATATGACACAAAACCCAAAGGCTATAAAATAAGTTAAATTACATTAATGAAATACTATATAGCTGCATAAAATAAAGAACACTTTGTAAAGGAATATCTACTTTGCCACTTTTCTATTGGGTATCTATCTGAAGCCCACAGGGTTCACTTCAGATTGTATAACAATATAAGAAAGCAATCCGGGCACTAACGAAGACAAGTCTTGAAATTATTGGCTCAACTATGAAAAGTCCTGATCGAAACAAATGATATGGGAAGGGCATTCTATGCTCTTGTGACCTTGATTTCTAAGCCCATATCTAAAAAGCTAGAGATATTTGTGTTTAAAAAAAACTCAAGACATAAACAAAGTACTCCTCTGTATTAATTCTAATTAGCCCATATATTTAATGATTATAATTCCACTGGTATCTTGCTAGTTATATGTCTTATTTTATATCTTAAACTACTTTAAATTTTTTGAAACAAGTACACATTTAAGTCAATAAACCTATACCCAAAATTCCTTTCCAATTTGTTGATCTAAACTAATGCAGTTAAAATGGAAAACATTACTGATACAAAATATTTAATCTGTCAATGATTAAAATTGAAAACATTACCAATACCCAACAACAGGGAACTAACTACAATAAATCAATAATAAAACGTTATGTAACCATTAAACATAATAGTCATAAAAGCTGGGCTAATAATGTATGTAAAATACTTCTATACTAAACAAAATTTTATGTGTAGTATAAATTCAGGCTTATATGTATATAAAGCATACATATACAAAACATATAATGTATATAGAAAGTATACATAGAGAAATACGAAGAAAAGCTGGCAAAATATTAATTATGGTTTGGCTCTGGGTGATGTGATTATGTGCAATGTTAATTTTGCATTTTTTCTTCTTGCAAATTTCCTGCAATGGGCATGATTACCTTCATAATTAGAAAATGAAAACTTTAAAATTTTAAATGAACATAATTCCAACAAAGGTAGAAAAGCAGCATATATTTTAGAGGAATTCTAATATGTTAAAGTATGTAGTTTTAATTAATAAAATTGAGATTTTATTATTGCATAAAAAAATACAAAGAATACCCAGCTCAACCCTCCAAAACCGCCAATGGAAAATGTATACCAAACACATACAATTTATTTCTGAAGCTGTCCGTTCAGCTCTGGCATTCCTGTTTGTAGATCTAATGGTATGACGAATGATTGCATGGGGCTGTGAATATAAGCATAATATACACACTTTAAAAAATTTCAATGATAAAGTTAAAAGTTCAAACTTTAAGTGACATTTATTAAGAAAATAAATAGGTAACTATTAAAGCCCAGAGGAAGGAGAAATGACTTCCATACTGAACTAAAGGAGTATTGAATTTCTGTATCAAAGAGCTATATTCTGATCTGGGACCTCCAACAAGTAGGCACTGGATATGCAGCAATGTGAGAGAAGCATTAGGTCATAGAAAGACTATGAACCAAGTGATCCAAGGAAGAAAAGGAAACTGCAGTGTTTGCAGGGGTTGGGGTTGATTATTATTTGGTTGCAGTGAAGATCAGGTTAAGAGATGACAAAGCTGGAAAGACATATTTCGGGTAAGCCAGATTTATGAAAGGCTCTGAAGGTCAGGTGATGGCTCTCAACCTTATTTTCTGAGCAAAAGGATTTTTAAAGATTTTACAGAAGGGAGTGGCATCACCAAAATCAGCTTTAAGGGTAATCCAATAAGTGTGTAAGAAAGTATGGAGAGGAGAAACATTAGATACAAGATTAAGGATATTGTAGCAAGGCCAATAAAAAGCTTACTACTTCCACCTTCCTGCATAAACTGCTGCTCCATTGAAGCTATGCCTGCAACTCAACCCCTATCTACCAAATTTCTGACAACTCATTCCTATTCATTCATGGCTCTTAAAGTGGTGTGTGTGTATATATATATTTTTTCCATTCTGCTTCAAGACCCAGAAGACCCATAGTCAAACCAAGAGACTTCAAAAGCTGAGGTGAATCCATGGTTCTGAATTGGATATCCCTATGCACTTCAATGCACTCTTCATTCCTGACATCACACCTGGGCCCTGGCATGAGTTCTGATGCATGAATTCCCAATATACTCAAAATCTGATCCTTTAAGCTTACTCTCTCACTTACTCTCATTAAACTTGTTTAATGTACCCACTGGAATGTCAAGGTCATTGATCTACCACTCTCTATCTATCACCATCTCACCTATCTTTACTTGTCTCCCTATCCAGTTTATATCTGATAATCCCAAAGTTCAAGCAATCTCTTGCCAATGTCTTAAGTTTCCTTTGCCCCACTGGCCTTCAATATATGACAGAGGAAAAGGCCAACCCTGGATGAACTCAACTAGTGATCTTTGTGTTTCCATCTGGGGCATCACAAACACTGCTGGGGAAAATCACATAGAACACTGAACATCCATCTTATTTGAGTCCTCAACTTTGCCCACAGACACTTGTCTAGTCATTTAGCCAACCCACCACCCATTCTTCTTAGTTACTGTTTCACACCTTCTCCACACTCTTCGAACCTACCTATTTTCCTTAATACTTTCCTCACCACTTACTTCAGAAAAAAATAGAAATCACAGTTATACTATCAGTCAACCTCATCTCTAAGGCAAGAGAAATGTTTCCTTATCTTAAGATCCAGTCCTTCATCATATTCTTGATCCAAGCCTCTGCTTCCTTCTTAGGGGCTTTGACTATTCATCTTGCTTTTGTTGCATCTTTCATCTCTCTCAGATCCTTTCATAAGCATTTAATCATGTTCAAGATGCCTCCCACAACACAATC
>JAKELJ010001149.1:0-11340 GCA_025594165.1 Tamias sibiricus
TTTTCAGTGAATTTCGCCTAATCAGGGTAAACATCCAATAGGCTCTAAAAAAAAACACGTGATGGTGGATGGTCCAAATTTGGGGAGCCATGAGGGGCACAAGAGAGAATCATTTTGTCAGAGTTTCATTGAAATACACAAAGAAACCTAGTACCCACAAGCTTAAGAAACTTGGAATTATTTTCCAGTTGGCTAAAACGCTTTTTTGTGAGTTTGAAACTCTTTTGCTACCTAGTGATTCAGCTTTGAGATACATGAACCAGGAGAGAAGCACAGTGTGGCTCTTGTGAACTAAAGTGTTGTTCTGCGTTTTTTAAAGTTCTAGCATTAACCATTTAAGAATTAAACTCACAGGCGTTTTCAGGCATTTTCGCCTAATCAGGGTAAAACATCCAATAGACTGTAAACAAAACACCCTTGATGGTGGTATGACCAAACTTGGGGAGCCTTGAGGGGCCCATGAGAGAATCATTTTTTTCAGAGTTTCATTGAAATACAGGAAAAGAAACCTAGTGCCAAGAAGCTAAGAAACAGGAATTATTTCCAGTTCGGCTAGAAAAAAAAAACGCTTTTCTGTGAGTTTGAAACTCTTTGCTACCTAGTGATTCAGCTTTGAGGATACTTGAACCAGGAAAGAAGCACAGTGTGCTCTTGTGATCTGAAGTGCATTTCTGCATTTTCAAAGTTCTAGCATTAACCACTGAGGAATTAAAACTAACAGGCGTTTTTCAGTGAATTTCGCCTAATCAGGGTAAACATCCAATAGGCTCTAAACAAAAAACACGTGATGGTGGATTGACCAAATTTGGGGAGCCATGAGGGGCACAAGAGAGAATCATTTTGTCAGAGATTTCATTGAAATACACAAAGTAACCTAGTACCCCACAAGCTAAGAAACATGGAATTATTTCCAGTTGGCTAAAACGCTTCTCTGTGAGTTTGAAACTCTTTTGCAAACTAGTGATTCAGCTTTGAGATACATGAAACCAGGAGAGAAGCACAGTGTGCTCTTGTGAACTAAAGTGTTGTTCTGCGTTTTTAAAGTTTTACATTAACCATTTAAGAATTAAACTCACAGGCGTTTTCAGGCATTTTCGCCTAATCAGGGTAAACATCCAATAGACTGAAAACAAAACACCCTTGATGGTGGGATGACCAAACTTGGGGAACCTTGAGGGGCACATGAGAGAATCATTTTTTCAGAGTTTCATTGAAATACACAAAGAAACCTAGTGCCCAGAAGCTAAGAAACATGGAATTATTTCCAGTTGGCTAAAACGCTTTTTTGTGAGTTTGAAACTCTTTTGCTACCTAGTGATTCAGCTTTGAGATACATTAACCAGGAGAGAAGCACAGTGTGCTCTTGTGAACTAAAGTGTTGTTCTGCGTTTTTAAAGTTCTAGCATTAACCATTTAAGAATTAAACTCACAGGCGTTTTTCAGGCATTTTCGCCTAATCAGGGTAAACATCCAATAGACTGTAAACAAAACTGTAAACGAACCCACCCTTGATGGTGGGATGACCAAACTTGGGGAACCTTGAGGGGCACATGAGAGAATCATTTTTTCAGAGTTTCATTGAAATACACAAAGAAAACCTAGTGCCCAGAAGCTAATGAAACATGGAATGATTTCCAGTTGGCTAAAACGCTTTTTCTGTGAGTTTGAAACTCTTTTAGCTACCTAGTGATTCAGCTTTGAGATACTTGAACCAGGAAAGAAGCACAGTGTGCTCTTGTGATCTGAAGTGCATTTCTGCATTTTCAAAGTTTCTAGCATTAACCATTGAGAATTAAACTAACAGGCATTTTCAGTGAATTTCGCCTAATCAGGGTAAACATCCAATAGGCTCTAAACAAAAAACACGTGATGGTGGATTGAACCAAATTTGGGGAGCCATGAGGGGCACAAGAGAGAATCATTTTCTCAGAGTTTCATTGAAATACACAAAGAAACTTACTACCCACAAGCTAAGAAACATGGAATTATTTCCAGTTGGCTAAAACGCGTTTTCTGTGAGTTTGAAACTCTTTTGCTACCTAGTGATTCAGCTTTGAGATACATTAAACAGGAGAGAAGCACAGTGTGCTCTTGTGAACTAAAGTGTTGTTCTGCGTTTTTA
This sequence comes from Tamias sibiricus, assembly GCA_025594165.1. Classification (NCBI taxonomy): domain Eukaryota; kingdom Metazoa; phylum Chordata; class Mammalia; order Rodentia; family Sciuridae; genus Tamias; species Tamias sibiricus. Next base: position 2,123 of record JAKELJ010001149.1, read on the forward strand.
AAGTTCTAGCATTAACCATTTAAGAATTAAACTCACAGGCGTTTTCAGGCATTTTCGCCTAATCAGGGTAAACATCCAATAGATTGTAAACAAAAACAGCCTGGATGGTGGGATGACCAAACTTGGGGAGCCTTGAGGGGGCACATGAGAGAATCATTTTTGCAGAGTTTCATTGAAATACACAAAGAAACCTAGTGCCCAGAAGATAAATAAACATGGAATTATTTCCAGTTCGCATGGAATGTAAAAAAACGCTTTTCTGTGAGTTGAAACTCTTTTGCTACCTAGTGATTCAGCTTTGAGATACTTGAACCAGGAAAGAAGCACAGTGTGCTCTTGTGATCTGAAGTGCATTTCTGCATTTTCAAAGTTCTAGCATAAACCATTGAGGAATTAAACTAACAGGCTTTTTCAGTGAATTTCGCCTAATCAGGGTAAACATCCAATAGGCTCTAAACAAAAAACACGTGATGGTGGATGGTCCAAATTTGGGGAGCCATGAGGGGCACAAGAGAGAATCATTTTGTCAGAGTTTCATTGAAATACACAAAGAAACCTAGTACCCACAAGCTAAGAAACATGGATTTATTTCCAGTTGGCTAAAACGCTTTTCTGTGAGTTTTGAAACTCTTTTGCTACCTAGTGATTCAGCTTTGAGATACTTGAACCAAAAGAGAAGCACAGTGTGCTCTTGTGAACTAAAGTGTTGTTCTGCGTTTTTAAAGTTCTAGCATTAACCATTTAAGAATTAAACTCACAGGCGTTTTCAGGCATTTTCGCCTAATCAGGGTAAACATCCAATAGATTGTAAACAAAACAGCCTGGATGGTGGGATGACCAAACTTGGGGAGCCTTGAGGGGCACATGAGAGAATCATTTTTGCAGAGTTTCATTGAAATACACAAAGAAACCTAGTGCCCAGAAGCTAAGAAACATGGAATTATTTCCAGTTGGCAAAAACGCTTTTCTGTGAGTTTGAAACTCTTTTAGTACCTAGTGATTCAGCTTTGAGATACTTGAACCAGGAAAGAAGCACAGTGTGCTCTTGTGATCTGAAGTGCATTTCTGCATTTTCAAAGTTCTAGCATTAACCATTGAGGAATTAAACTAACAGGCGTTTTTTCAGTGAATTTCGCCTAATCAGGGTAAACATCCAATAGGCTCTAAACAAAAAACACGTGATGGTGTATTGACCAAATTTGGGGACCCATGAGGGGCACAAGAGAGAATCATTTTCTCAGAATTTCATTGAAATACACAAAGAAACTTAGTACCCACAAGCTAAGAAACATGGAATTATTTCCAGTTGGCTAAAACGCTTTCTGTGAGTTTGAAACTCTTTTGCCACCTAGTGATTCAGCTTTGAGATACATTAACCAGGAGAGAGAAGCACAGTGTGCTCTTGTGAACTAAAGTGTTGTTCTGCGTTTTAAAGTTCTAGCATTAACCATTTAAGAATTAAACTCACAGGCGTTTTAGGGATTTTCGCCTAATCAGGGTAAACATCCAATAGACTGTAAACAAAACACCCTTGATGGTGGGATGACCAAACTTGGGGAGCCTTGAGGGGCCCATGAGAGAATCATTTTTTCAGAGTTTCATTGAAATACACAAAGAAACCTAGTGCCCAGAAGATAATAAACATGGAATTATTTCCAGTTCGCTAAAACGCTTTTCTGTGAGTTTGAAACTCTTTTGCTACCTAGTGATTCAGCTTTGAGATACTTGAACCAGGAAAGAAGCACAGTGTGCTCTTGTGATCTGAAGTGCATTTTCTGCATTTTCAAAGTTCTAGCATAAACCATTGAGGAATTAAACTAACAGGCGTTTTCAGTGAATTTCGCCTAATCAGGGTAAACATCCAATAGGCTCTAAACAAAAAACACGTGATGGTGGATGGTCCAAATTTGGGGAGCCATGAGGGGCACAAGAGAGAATCATTTTGTCAGAGTTTCATTGAAATACACAAAGAAACCTAGTACCCACAAGCTAAGAAACTTGGAATTATTTCCAGTTGGCTAAAACGCTTTTTTGTGAGTTTGAAACTCTTTTGCTACCTAGTGATTCAGCTTTGAGATACATGAACCAGGAGAGAAGCACAGTGTGCTCTTGTGAACTAAAGTGTTGTTCTGCGTTTTTAAAGTTCTAGCATTAACCATTTAAGAATTAAACTCACAGGCGTTTTCAGGCATTTTCGCCTAATCAGGGTAAACATCCAATAGACTGTAAACAAAACACCCTTGATGGTGGGTATGACCAAACTTGGGGAGCCTTGAGGGGCCCATGAGAGAATCATTTTTTCAGAGTTTCATTGAAATACACAAAGAAACCTAGTGCCAAGAAGCTAAGAAACAAGGAATTATTTCCAGTTCGCTAAAACGCTTTTCTGTGAGTTTGAAACTCTTTTGCTACCTAGTGATTCAGCTTTAGGATACTTGAACCAGGAAAGAAGCACAGTGTGCTCTTGTGATCTGAAGTGCATTTCTGCATTTTCAAAGTTCTAGCATTAACCACTGAGGAATTAAACTAACAGGCGTTTTCAGTGAATTTCGCCTAATCAGGGTAAACATCCAATAGGCTCTAAACAAAAAACACGTGATGGTGGATTGACCAAATTTGGGGAGCCATGAGGGGCACAAGAGAGAATCATTTTGTCAGAGATTCATTGAAATACACAAAGTAACCTAGTACCCACAAGCTAAGAAACATGGAATTATTTCCAGTTGGCTAAAACGCTTCTCTGTGAGTTTGAAACTCTTTTGCAAACTAGTGATTCAGCTTTAAGATACATGAACCAGGAGAGAAGCACAGTGTGCTCTTGTGAACTAAAGTGTTGTTCTGCGTTTTTAAAGTTTTACATTAACCATTTAAGAATTAAACTCACAGGCGTTTTCAGGCATTTTCGCCTAATCAGGGTAAACATCCAATAGACTGAAAACAAAACACCCTTGATGGTGGGATGACCAAACTTGGGGAACCTTGAGGGGCACATGAGAGAATCATTTTTTTCAGAGTTTCATTGAAATACACAAAGAAACCTAGTGCCCAGAAGCTAAGAAACATGGAATTATTTCCAGTTGGCTAAAACGCTTTTTTGTGAGTTTGAAACTCTTTTGCTACCTAGTGATTCAGCTTTGAGATACATTAACCAGGAGAGAAGCACAGTGTGCTCTTGTGAACTAAAGTGTTGTTCTGCGTTTTAAAGTTCTAAGCATTAACCATTTAAGAATTAAACTCACAGGCGTTTTCAGGCATTTTCGCCTAATCAGGGTAAACATCCAATAGACTGTAAACAAAACACCCTTGATGGTGGGATGACCAAACTTGGGGAACCTTGAGGGGCACATGAGAGAATCATTTTTTCAGAGTTTCATTGAAATACACAAAGAAACCTAGTGCCCAGAAGCTAAGAAACATGGAATGATTTCCAGTTGGCTAAAACGCTTTTCTGTGAGTTTGAAACTCTTTTAGTACCTAGTGATTCAGCTTTGAGATACTTGAACCAGGAAAGAAGCACAGTGTGCTCTTGTGATCTGAAGTGCATTTCTGCATTTTCAAAGTTCTAGCATTAACCATTGAGGAATTAAACTAACAGGCATTTTCAGTGAATTTCGCCTAATCAGGGTAAACATCCAATAGGCTCTAAACAAAAAACACGTGATGGTGGATTGACCAAATTTGGGGAGCCATGAGGGGCACAAGAGAGAATCATTTTCTCAGAGTTTCATTGAAATACACAAAGAAACTTACTACCCACAAGCTAAGAAACATGGAATTATTTCCAGTTGGCTAAAAACGCTTTTCTGTGAGTTTGAAACTCTTTTGCTACCTAGTGATTCAGCTTTGAGATACATTAAACAGGAGAGAAGCACAGTGTGCTGTTGTGAACTAAAGTGTTGTTCTGCGTTTTTAAAGTTCTAGCATTAACCATTTAAGAATTAAACTCACAGGCGTTTTCAGGCATTTTCGCCTAATCAGGGTAAACATCCAATAGATTGTAAACAAAACAGCCTGGATGGTGGGATGACCAAACTTGGGGAGCCTTGAGGGGCACATGAGAGAATCATTTTTGCAGAGTTTCATTGAAATACACAAAGAAACCTAGTGCCCAGAAGATAATAAACATGGAATTATTTCCAGTTCGCTAAAACGCTTTTCTGTGAGTTGAAACTCTTTTGCTACCTAGTGATTCAGCTTTGAGATACTTGAACCAGGAAAGAAGCACAGTGTGCTCTTGTGATCTGAAGTGCATTTCTGCATTTTCAAAGTTCTAGCATAAACCATTGAGGAATTAAACTAACAGGCGTTTTCAGTGAATTTCGCCTAATCAGGGTAAACATCCAATAGGCTCTAAACAAAAAAACACGTGATGGTGGATGGTCCAAATTTGGGGAGCCATGAGGGGCACAAGAGAGAATCATTTTGTCAGAGTTTCATTGAAATACACAAAGAAACCTAGTACCCACAAGCTAAGAAACATGGATTTATTTCCAGTTGGCTAAAACGCTTTTCTGTGAGTTTGAAACTCTTTTGCTACCTAGTGATTCAGCTTTGAGATACTTGAACCAAAGAGAAGCACAGTGTGCTCTTGTGAACTAAAGTGTTGTTCTGCGTTTTTAAAGTTCTAGCATTAACCATTTAAGAATTAAACTCACAGGCGTTTTCAGGCATTTTCGCCTAATCAGGGTAAACATCCAATAGATTGTAAACAAAACAGCCTGGATGGTGGGATGACCAAACTTGGGGAGCCTTGAGGGGCACATGAGAGAATCATTTTTGCAGAGTTTCATTGAAATACACAAAGAAACCTAGTGCCCAGAAGCTAAGAAACATGGAATTATTTCCAGTTGGCAAAAACGCTTTTCTGTGAGTTTGAAACTCTTTTAGTACCTAGTGATTCAGCTTTGAGATACTTGAACCAGGAAAGAAGCACAGTGTGCTCTTGTGATCTGAAGTGCATTTCTGCATTTTCAAAGTTCTAGCATTAACCATTGAGGAATTAAACTAACAGGCGTTTTCAGTGAATTTCGCCTAATCAGGGTAAACATCCAATAGGCTCTAAAAAAAAAAACACGTGATGGTGTATTGACCAAATTTGGGGACCCATGAGGGGCACAAGAGAGAATCATTTTCTCAGAATTTCATTGAAATACACAAAGAAACTTAGTACCCACAAGCTAAGAAACATGGAATTATTTCCAGTTGGCTAAAAACGCTTTTCTGTGAGTTTGAAACTCTTTTGCCACCTAGTGATTCAGCTTTGAGATACATTAACCAGGAGAGAAGCACAGTGTGCTCTTGTGAACTAAAGTGTTGTTCTGCGTTTTTAAAGTTCTAGCATTAACCATTTAAGAATTAAAAACTCACAGGCGTTTTAGGGATTTTCGCCTAATCAGGGTAAACATCCAATAGACTGTAAACAAAACACCCTTGATGGTGGGATGACCAAACTTGGGGAGCCTTGAGGGGCCCATGAGAGAATCATTTTTTTCAGAGTTTCATTGAAATACACAAAGAAACCTAGTGCCCAGAAGATAATAAACATGGAATTATTTCCAGTTCGCTAAAACGCTTTTCTGTGAGTTGAAACTCTTTTGCTACCTAGTGATTCAGCTTTGAGATACTTGAACCAGGAAAGAAGCACAGTGTGCTCTTGTGATCTGAAGTGCATTTCTGCATTTTCAAAGTTCTAGCATAAACCATTGAGGAATTAAACTAACAGGCGTTTTCAGTGAATTTCGCCTAATCAGGGTAAACATCCAATAGGCTCTAAACAAAAAACACGTGATGGTGGATGGTCCAAATTTGGGGAGCCATGAGGGGCACAAGAGAGAATCATTTTGTCAGAGTTTCATTGAAATACACAAAGAAACCTAGTACCCACAAGCTAAGAAACTTGGAATTATTTCCAGTTGGCTAAAACGCTTTTTTGTGAGTTTGAAACTCTTTTGCTACCTAGTGATTCAGCTTTGAGATACATGAACCAGGAGAGAAGCACAGTGTGCTCTTGTGAACTAAAGTGTTGTTCTGCGTTTTTAAAGTTCTAGCATTAACCATTTAAGAATTAAAACTCACAGGCGTTTTCAGGCATTTTCGCCTAATCAGGGTAAACATCCAATAGACTGTAAACAAAACACCCTTGATGGTGGTATGACCAAACTTGGGGAGCCTTGAGGGGCCCATGAGAGAATCATTTTTTCAGAGTTTCATTGAAATACACAAAGAAACCTAGTGCCAAGAAGCTAAGAAACAAGGAATTATTTCCAGTTCGCTAAAACGCTTTTCTGTGAGTTTGAAACTCTTTTTGCTACCTAGTGATTCAGCCTTTAGGATACTTGAACCAGGAAAGAAGCACAGTGTGCTCTTGTGATCTGAAGTGCATTTCTGCATTTTCAAAGTTCTAGCATTAACCACTGAGGAATTAAACTAACAGGCGTTTTCAGTGAATTTCGCCTAATCAGGGTAAACAATCCAATAGGCTCTAAACAAAAAACACGTGATGGTGGATTGACCAAATTTGGGGAGCCATGAGGGGCACAAGAGAGAATCATTTTGTCAGAGATTCATTGAAATACACAAAGTAACCTAGTACCCACAAGCTAAGAAACATGGAATTATTTCCAGTTGGCTAAAACGCTTTCTCTGTGAGTTTGAAACTCTTTTGCAAACTAGTGATTCAGCTTTAAGATACATGAACCAGGAGAGAAGCACAGTGTGCTCTTGTGAACTAAAGTGTTGTTCTGCGTTTTTAAAGTTTTACATTAACCATTTAAGAATTAAACTCACAGGCGTTTTTCAGGCATTTTTCGCCTAATCAGGGTAAACATCCAATAGACTGTAAAACGAAACACCCTGGATGGTGGGATGACCAAACTTGGGGAACCTTGAAGGGCACATGAGAGAATCATTTTTTCAGAGATTCATTGAAATACACAAAGAAACCTAGTGCCCAGAAGCTAACAAACATGGAATTTTTTCCAGTTCGCTAAAACGCTTTTTTCTGTGAGTTTGAAACTCTTTTAGTACCTAGTGATTCAGCTTTGAGATACTTGAACCAGGAAAGAAGCACAGTGTGCTCTTGTGATCTGAAGTGCATTTCTGCATTTTCAAAGTTCTAGCATTAACCATTGAGGAATTAAACTAACAGGCGTTTTCAGTGAATTTCGCCTAATCAGGGTAAACATCCAATAGGCTCTAAACAAAAAACACGTGATGGTGGATTGGTCCCAAATTTGGGGGAGCCATGAGGGGCACAAGAGAGAATCATTTTGTCAGAGTTTCATTGAAATACACAAAGAAACCTAGTACCCACAAGCTAAGAAACATGGAATTATTTCCAGTTGGCTAAAACGCTTTTTTGTGAGTTTGAAACTCTTTTGCTACCTAGTGATTCAGCTTTGAGATACATGAACCAGGAGAGAAGCACAGTGTGCTCTTGTGAACTAAAGTGTTGTTCTGCGTTTTTAAAGTTCTAGCATTAACCATTTAAGAATTAAACTCACAGGCGTTTTCAGGCATTTTCGCCTAATCAGGGTAAACATCCAATAGACTGTAAACAAAACACCCTTGATGGTGGTATGACCAAACTTGGGGAGCCTTGAGGGGCCCATGAGAGAATCATTTTTTCAGAGTTTCATTGAAATACACAAAGAAACCTAGTGCCAAGAAGCTAAGAAACATGGAATTATTTCCAGTTCGCTAAAACGCTTTTCTGTGAGTTTGAAACTCTTTTGCTACCTAGTGATTCAGCTTTAGGATACTTGAACCAGGAAAGAAGCACAGTGTGCTCTTGTGATCTGAAGTGCATTTCTGCATTTTCAAAGTTCTAGCATTAACCATTGAGGAATTAAACTAACAGGCGTTTTCAGTGAATTTCGTTTCGCCTAATCAGGGTAAACATCCAATAGGCTCTAAACAAAAAACACGTGATGGTGGATTGACCAAATTTGGGGAGCCATGAGGGGCACAAGAGAGAATCATTTTTGTCAGAGATTCATTGAAATACACAAAGAAACCTAGTACCCACAAGCTAAGAAACATGGAATTATTTCCAGTTGGCTAAAAAACGCTTTCTCTGTGAGTTTGAAACTCTTTTGCAAACTAGTGATTCAGCTTTAAGATACATGAACCAGGAGAGAAGCACAGTGTGCTCTTGTGAACTAAAGTGTTGTTTCTGCGTTTTTAAAGTTTTACATTAACCATTTAAGAATTAAACTCACAGGCGTTTTCAGGCATTTTCGCCTAATCAGGGTAAACATCCAATAGACTGTAAACGAAACACCCTGGATGGTGGGATGACCAAACTTGGGGAACCTTGAAGGGCACATGAGAGAATCATTTTTTCAGAGATTCATTGAAATACACAAAGAAACCTAGTGCCCAGAAGCTAACAAACATGGAATTTTTTCCAGTTCGCTAAAACGCTTTTCTGTGAGTTTGAAACTCTTTTAGTACCTAGTGATTCAGCTTTGAGATACTTGAACCAGGAATGAAGCACAGTGTGCTCTTGTGATCTGAAGTGCATTCTGCATTTTCAAAGTTCTAGCATTAACCATTGAGGAATTAAACTAACAGGCGTTTTCAGTGAATTTTCGCCTAATCAGGGTAAACATCCAATAGGTTCTAAACAAAAAACACGTGATGGTGGATTGTCCAAATTTGGGGGTGCCATGAGGGGCACAAGAGAGAATCATTTTTGTCATAGTTTCATTGAAATACACAAAGAAACCTAGTACCCACAAGCTAAGAAACATGGATTTATTTCCAGTTGGCTAAAACGCTTTTCTGTGAGTTTGAAACTCTTTTGCTACCTAGTGATTCAGCTTTGAGATACTTGAACCAAAAGAGAAGCACAGTGTGCTCTTGTGAACTAAAGTGTTGTTCTGCGTTTTTAAAGTTCTAGCATTAACCATTTAAGAATTAAACTCACAGGCGTTTTCAGGCATTTTCGCCTAATCAGGGTAAACATCCAATAGATTGTAAACAAACAGCCTGGATGGTGGGATGACCAAACTTGGGGAGCCTTGAGGGGCACATGAGAGAATCATTTTTGCAGAGTTTCATTGAAATACACAAAGAAACCTAGTGCCCAGAAGCTAAGAAACATGGAATTATTTCCAGTTGGCTAAAAACGCTTTTCTGTGTGAGTTTGAAACTCTTTTGCTAGCTAGTGATTCAGCTTTGAGATACTTGAAACAGGAAAGAAGCACAGTGTGCTC
>JAKELJ010001150.1:0-11335 GCA_025594165.1 Tamias sibiricus
TATTAACATTGTACTTGGTACTGTGAACACACAGGTAGCAAAGAAAGAAAATACGAAATATTTGGAACCAAATTCTGGTCTTTGGAAAATTCCTCCAAAGGAATCTTAAAAATCATATGTGAAAAAATATGACTGAGGTTTCCCCAAATTTGACAAAAATATTTACAATGCATATGACCATTCCTAAAATGAACTGTGAAACTGAAAGAAGCAGTTTAAAAACATTATCAATAATGAAAACAATATTTATTGGTCACATTAGACAATATAACTGCTTGTATATTATTTCTACAGAAATATCAGAACAGTCATTGTCATACAAAGAATTAAAGGGTAAAAGAGAAACAGATAAAAAAATGGACAGTTACTTTATTTTAAAATGTAACTTTTCCAAAATATTTTTACATTTGTCAATTTTTAAAAATGTTTATTAGGATCTTGAATTAAAAATATAAAAAGTAGACTTAAATTTACTAATATCACTAGTTATATTAAATGTAATTGTTCCTACTAAACCAAACAAGAAGCAGAGATTGTCAAATCAGGTGAGATATCAAAAAAATAATGTGCTTTCTATAAGAAATCCAATTTAAATATAAAAAGCAGCCGGGCGCGGTGGCGCACGCCTGTAATCCCAGCACTTTGGGAGGCTGAAGCAGGAGGATCGCAAGTTCAAAGCCAGCCTCAGCAATGGTGAGGCACTTAGCAACTCAGTGAGACCCTGTCTCTAATAAAATACAAAAAAGGGCTGGGGATGTGACCCAGTGGTCGAGTGCCCCTGAGTTCAATCCCTGGTACCCACAAAAAAACAAAACAAAACAAAACAAAAAAACAAAAAAAAATATAAAAAGCATATCTTAGACTGAAATAAATATTTTTCATATTTAAAGTACCTATTAAGAGAGCTTCAAAATCATGAAGCAAAAACTGATACTATTGGAAAAATCACAGACAAATCCACTGAGAGCTTGAAATTTCAATACCCTTTTCTCAGTAATTTACAGAAGTAGATAGAAAGTTGTTAAATATATAGAAGACTTGAACATCACTAACCCCTGACCTAATTAATCTTATAAAAGATTCTATTCAACATCAACAGAATATGCATTTTTAAAACAAATATGCATAGTACATTTACCATGTATGCTAGTTTCCTGGGCTTCCATAAAAAAAAAAAAAAAAAAAATACCACAAAGTGAGTTCTATGATTTGGATATGGGTTGACTATATCCCAAAGGTTTTATGTGATTGAAGGATTGGTCCTCAGGGTGACAGTTCTGGGAAGTGCTGTGGAATCTTTCAGAGATGGAGCCTAGGCAGGTCCTCAGGTTGGAGCCTAGGGCAGGTCCTCAGGTCATTGAAGTGTGAGGTAGTTCTTTTGCAACCCTTAGGTAGTTCTCACAAGAAGGTTGCTATAAAAGGAGCAAGGCTGGTGCCTACCACACTCTCTGCTTCCTGACTCATCATGTGATCCTTCCTTCACATGCACTCCACCATCTGCTATCTGCTACAGGTTCCTTGCTAGAGACAGAACACGCGCCAGGTCATTTGGGCCTTGACTCTCCAAAATCATGAGCTAAAAAGCACCCCCCACACACACTTTTTGATAACTATTCTCTGTCAAGTATTTAACTATAGTAACATAAAGGTAATCAATACACTGAATAACTTAAAACAACAAAAATACATTCTCTCACAATTTTGGAGGCTAGAAGTCTGAAATAAAGGCATTGTTAAGGTTGGTTCCTTCTGGAGGCTCTGAGGGAAAATGTGTTCTATGCCTCTTTTCTAGGTTTTGGTGGTTACCAACAATCCCTGGTATTCCTTGACTTGTAGTTACATCCTTATATGGAATTATTCCATATGTTATTACATAGAATTCTCCCATGTGTCTCTGTGTCCAGGTTTACCTCTTGTAGTCATTGGATTAGGATCCAGCCTAATCTAGTATGGCTTCATCTTATCTTGATTACATCTGAAAAGACTATTTCTGAATAAAGTCACATTCACAGGTACTGGGGATTTGGTTTACATATATATTTTGGGAGGAACACAATTCAACCCACATCACCATAAATTTTAACTGACTGAAATAATATAACGTCTATTCTCCAACCATAATCAAATTAAATTAAAAATCATCAATAACAAAATATTCTGAAAATCTCCAAATATTTGGAAACTATATAGCACTTCTAAATTACCCAGGGGTCAAAAGCAAATTATGAGCAAGATTAGAAACTGAGCTGAATAAAAATGAAAACATAACATCTGGGGAAAAAAGATGGCGGACAGCAGAGAAGCACGCTCGGGAGACCCAGCAATAAAAGAGGCTTATCGGGAAGATTGAACGCGTTCTTAGCAACACTTCCGCAACTGGAAGGGAGCTGAGACATCCATGCACATCCAGACGGTGAAAATACAAGAAACTCCAGACCGCGGACACACGGAGTCCAGTGCCAGCGGCCCACAGGCCGAACCAACATTAACGGCACTGCTGCCGTGGTAGCATTGCAGTATGGGAAGTGCAGACCACGGCCTCCATCAGCGCAGAATAAAAAAAGAGCCAGACGCGAGCAGCTGCCTCACAGACTTCTTTCGCATAAATTGCCGAACGGGACCTGCACACATCAGAGTGACAGGCAGGACCGGGATACTGGTGTCGGGACCAGGGAAGGCACCGCCATTTTGGAGAAGGGCTGCAGCTGACCGGGACAAAGAAACGGAGAAGAAAAACAGTTGCAGGTATCCAAGGAACGATCCAGGGCCCGGAGAACAGAAAACACCTGGTGAGACGCGCACAGGCAGCCAGCAGGGAAGGGCCTGCCTGAGGCCAGCGCAGCAACCACAAGAGCTATAACCAGGGGCAGGTGTGGGGAATGCATGCCTTTTTGATGAAGGCTTTCTTGATGCTATTCACGTACTGACACCCCCCAACCCCCAGCCATCATTCCTAGGTGCCAATCTGCCACTGGCCAAAGCTGCAGACTAGACTCTACTGTGACTGCCTGGGCATGGTCCAGGACAACTGGCTTAAACTCCGACTCTGGTTTTTTTTTTTTTTTTTTTTTTTTTTTGCTTTTGTTCTGTTTGATAGTGGGATTATTTGTGTGTCTGTGTTCCTCTTTCCTTTCTTCCCTTCTCACTTTAGTCTCTTCTGCCCTCATCTTATCTACTTACACCCTGTCATTGTGTACTCATCAGAGATGAAAACAAGGTATACGCAGAAATTGGGACTTCTAGGCCTGGGGCAATTGAAACATACAGAAAAGCGGTGTTATATATAGTTTAATCTCTATTTTTCTTGACTCAGTTTCTCTCTCTCCTCTCTCTTACAATAATTCTTAATTCTTTGTTATCTCTCATTGTTCCTTTTTTTTTTTTTTCTTTTCCATCTTCCTTTATCTTTCTTCTCTCAATGGCTAAATAAGTTGGGTCTATATACAAATCATCTTTCCTCTAAACCGCTCACTCCATTCTCTTTTCTCTCCTGTCTGCTGATTTTAAACCACTTCTATAGAATTCTACTGTTATACTTCCTAAGAAAGAACATCTCAGTAATCTCACTTGCTTCTTCCTAAACATATCCTCTCTGTATCCAATACTGAAACTGTAAACCCCAATGCAAGCATACAGAGTAAATTGGAACTAATATCTGGGTTAACTAAATATGTGCATTGTGATCAAACTGGGATTTGCTGTAAAGAAAGTGTTAGAGCTTAAATTGTAAGGTATTTATAAGGGGACCTGACAGCATTGTACCACAGGAGAAACATAAGGCTATAAGGTGAAATTGAAATAGGCAAGGTCCCACAGTGCTAGGAGAATAGACACACAAGCATTATGAAGAAGCAAGGGAAGAAAGTGGCTGAAACCAACCAACAGGCCCCCTCAATTGATTCCACAGCAAGCACAGTTGGTCAAATGCCAGAGATGGAATTTAGAAATTAAATATTCCAAATGTTTATGGATCTTAAGATTGATCAAAAATGAGATGAGAGAGCAAATAGAGGCAGTAAAAGAGCATTTTGACAAAGAACTCCAAAAAAAAAAAAAAAAAATACAAGAAGCAAAAGATTACTTCAGTAGGGAGATAGAGATTCTAAAGAAAAACCAAACAGAAATTCTGGAAATGAAAGAAGAAATAAACCAAACTAAATGCTCAGTTGAAAGCATCACCAACAGATTAGATCACCTGGAAGAAAGGATCTCAGATAATGAAGACAAAATATTTATCCTGGAGAAAAATCTAGAGGACACGGCAAAAGAAGTAAGAAAATAAGAACAGAGCTTTCAGGAATTATGGGACAGCATACAAAGACCAAACTTAAGAGTGATTGGTGTTGAAGAAGGTGCAGAGTTTCAAACCAAAGGAATGAGTAATTTATTCAATGAAATAATAGCAGAAAATTTTCCACACATGAGGAATGAATGGCAAAACCAAGTTCAAGAGGCTTACTGAACACCAAACATACAAAACCACAACAGATCCACACCAAGTCACGTTATAATGAAATTGCCTAATATACTAAGCAAGGAGAGAATACTAAAAGCCACAAGAGAAAGGAATCAGACTACATATAGCGGGAAACCAATCAGATTATGCTCAGATTTTTTCAACCCAGACCTTAAAAGCTAGAAGATCCTGGAATAGCATATTTCAAGCTCTGAAAAAAAGGGATGTCAACCAAGAATCTTATATCCAGTAAAATTGAGCTTTAGATTCGAAGATGAAATAAAAACCTTCCACGACAAACAAAAGTTAAAAGATTTCACAACTCAAAAGCCAGCACTTCTGAACATCTTGGGCAAAATTTTCCATGAAGAAGAAGAGAAAAATAACAATGAAAACCAACAAAGGGAGATAGTAAACTAAAGGAATTACCAACCAGAGGAGAACCCAAATCAAGTTAAATACCATAATACATTTAAAAATGGATGGAAATAAGAATCACATCTCAATAATAACCCTGAATGTTAATGGTCTAAAATCACCATTTAAAAGACACAGATTGTCAGATTGGATTAAAAGAAACAACCCAACAATTTGTTGACTACAATAAACACACCTCATAGAAAAAGACATCAAGTGATTGAAGGTGAAAGGCTGGGAAAAGTCTTATCACGCACATGGGCTGCGGAAGCAGGCAGGGGTTTCCATTCTCATATCAAATAAAGTAGAATTCAAGCCAAAGCCAATCAAAAGAGATAAAGATGGATATTTCTTACTACTTAAGGGAACCATTCATCAACAAGATATAACAATTATAAACCTATATGACCCAAATAATGGAGCACCTACATTCATCAAACAAACCCTTCTCAAGTTCAAGAGTAAAATAGACAACAACACAGTTATTCTAGGGGACTTCAACACACCTCTCTCACCAATGGATAGATCATCCAAACAAAAGCTAAACAAAGAAACATTAGGCCTCGTTAAAACAATTAATAACTTAGTGTTGTGGCCTGAAGCGGAAACCGCCTTGGAGCAACGAACGTCGCAGGAAAATTTGGAGGCAGGATGAAAATGAAAAAAAGGTCTTTTATTCTTCTTCTCTCTCTGGCTCCAGCAATCACTCCAAACGCTCTAACTCCAACCACCACCTTCTTCTTCTTCCCCCACACACTAACTAAACTCACCCAGTTATATACATATCGCTTTAACAAGGACACGTGCTTATAGCTCGAGCTTACAGGTGCGTCACGCAGTGTTCACGGGCATACAAAGATTCTTTGGATAATGTATTACTATCAGGTAAAAAACTAGAACATCTTTTATGGCTCTCAGCTAACCACAATCTTTAGCTATCTCCTTGATTATAGGCTCCTTCAACTTAGACCTAATGGACATATATAGAATATTTCATCCCTCAGTAAGTGAATACACTTTCTTCTCAGCAGCACATGGCTCCTTCTCCAAAATTGACCATATATTATGTCACAAGGCAACTCTCAGCAAATATAAAAAAATAGAAATCCTACCTTGCATTCTATCAGACCATAATGGGATGAAATTGGAAATCAATGATAATACAAGAAATAAAAAAAAAAACTACTCCAACAGCTGGAAGCTAAACAACATGCTACTGAATGAACAAGAAGACATCAAGGAGGAGATTAAAAAATTCCTAGAGGTAAATGAGAATGCTGATACATCATACAGAAATCTCTGGGACACTATGAAGGCAGTAGTAAGAGGAAAATTCATAGCACTGAATTCCTTCATTAAAAGAAAACAACAACAACAAATAAAGGATTTAACATCACACCTCAAAGCACTAGAAAAAGAGGAACAGATCAACACTAAGAGCAGTAGAAGACAGGAAATAATTAAAGTCAGAGCTGAAATTAATGAAATTGAGACTAAAGAAACAATTCAAAGAATTGACAAAACCAAATGTTGGTTATTTGAAAAAATAAATAAAATTGACAGACCCCTAGCAATGCTAACGAAAAGAAGAAGAGAAAAAGCTCAAATTACTAGCATCCATGATGAAAAGGAAATATCGCAACAAACCTCAGATATGCAGGAGATAATTAGAAATTACTTCGAAAAATTGTACTCTAATAAAATAGAAAATACTGAAAGCATAGACAGATTTTTAGAGTCGTATGAATTCCCCAAACTGGAACAGGAGGCTATACACAATTTAAATAAATCAATTTCAAGTGAAGAAATAGAAGACGCTATCAAAAAACTTCCAACAAGAAAAAGTCCAGGTCCTGATGGGTTTACAGCCGAGTTCTACAAGACCTTCAAAGAAGAACTAATACCGATGCTCTTCAAATTATTTCAAGAAATAGAAAAAGAGGGAGCTCTTCCAGACTCCTTCTATGAGGCCAATATCACATTAATCCCAAAGCCAGGAAAAGACACAGCCAAAAAAGAAAACTTCAGGCCAATATCTTTAATGAACATAGATGCAAAAATCCTCAATAAAATTCTGGCAAATCGGATTCAAAAACATATCAAAAAGATAGGGCACCATGATCAAGTGGGGTTTATCCTAGGGATGCAAGGTTGGTTCAACATTCGGAAATCAATAAACATAATACATCACATCAATAGACTTAAAGATAAAAACCATATGACCATCTCAATAGACACAGAAAAAGCATTTGACAAAATACAACACTCCTTTATGTTCCAAGCTCTAGAAAAATTAGGAATAACAGGAACATATCTCAGCAATATAAAAGCTATCTATGCAAAACCTCAAGCTAACATTATCTTAAGTGGAGAAAAATTGAAAGCATTTCCTCTAAAAACTGGAACAAGACAAGGATGCCCCTCTCACCACTGCTATCTAACATAGTACTTGAAACTCTGGCCAGAGCAATTAGACAGATGAAAGAAATTAAAGGGATCCAGATAGGAAAAAAAGAGCTCAAATTAGCACTACTTGTGGATGACATGATAATATACCTAGAAGACCCAAAAACCTCTACCAGAAAACTTTTACAACTAGTAAATGAATTTGGCAAAGTAGCAGGATACAAAAATCAATACCCATAAGTCAAAGGCATTTTTGTACATCAGTGACAAAGCCTCTGAAAGGGAAATGATGAAAACTACTCCATTTACAATAGCATCAAAAAAAAAAAAAATACCTGGGAATCAACTTAACGAAAGAGGTGAAGGACCTCTATAACAAAAACTATAGAACACTAAAGAAAGAAATCGTAGAAGACCTCAGAAGATGGAAAGACCTACCTTGTTCTTGGATAGGTAGAATTAATATTGTCAAAATGTCCATACTACCAAAAGCATTATACAGATTTAATGCAATTCCAATCAAAATCCCAATGACATTTCTCAAAGAAATAGAAAAAGCAGTCATGAAATTCATCTGGAAAAATAAGAGACCCAGAATAGCTAAAGCAATACTGAGCAGGAAAAGTGAAGCAGGCGGCATCACCATACCAGACTTTAAATTATACTATAGAGATAAGTAACAAAAACAGCATGGTACTGGCACCAAAACAGACCAGTAGCCCAATGGTACAGAATTGAGGACACAGAGACTAATACATATAATTTCAGCTATCTTATATTAGACAAAGATGCCAAAAATGTACAGTGGAGAAAGGATAGCCTCTTCAACAAATGGTGCTAGAAAAACTGGAAAGCCATATGCAACAAAATGAAATTAAACCTGTATCTTTCACCATGCACAAAGTTCAATTCAAAGTGGATCAAGGACTTAGGAATCAGACCAGAGACAATAGACCTAATAGAAGAAAAAGTAAGCTACAATTTCCAACATGTCGGATTAGGCTCCAAGTTCCTTAACAAGAATCCTGTAGCGCAAGAATTAATACAAAGAATTAATGAATGGGATAGATTTAAGCTAAAAAGCTTCTTCTCAGCAAAAGAAACAATCAGTGAGGTTAATAGAGAACCAACTAACTGGGGAACAAATATTTAATACATGCACATCGGATAGAGCACTAATTTCTAGAATATATAAAGAACTCAAAAAACTTTACACCAAAAAAACAAATAATCCAATCGATAAATGGGCTAAGGAATTGAAAAGACACTTCTCAGAAGAAGATACACCATTAATCAACAAATACATGAAAAAATGCTCAACATCGCTGGCAATTAGTGAAATACAAATCAAAACTACTCTAAGATTTCATTTCACTCCAGTCAGAATGGTAGCTATCAAGAACACAAACAACAATAAATGTTGGAGAGGATGTGGGGAAAGAGGCACACTCATACATTGCTGGTGGGACTGCAAAATGGTACAACCATTATGGAAAGCAGTGTGGAGATTTCTTGGGAAAAATGGGAATGGAACCACCCTATGACCCAGCCATCCCACTCCTGGGTCTATTCCCAAAGAACTTAAAAACAGCATATTACAGTGACACAGCTACCTCAATGTTTATAGCAGCACAATTCACAATAGCTAGGTTGTGGAACCAACCTAGATGTCCCTCGGTAGATGAATGGATAAAGAAAATGTGGTATATATACACAATGGAATTTTACTCAGCAATAAAAGAGAATAAAATAATGACATTCACAGGTAAATGGATGAAGTTGGAGAATATAATGCTAAGTGAAATCAGTCAATCTCAAAAATCCAAATACTGAATGTTTCCTCTGATATAAGGAAGCTGGTTCACAGTATTGATGGGTCGGGGTACATAGGAGGATTAGAGGAACACTATAATGGTCAAAGGGAAGGGAGGGGAAGGGAGGGACCAAGGGGGGAAGGGGGAAAAAAGTGGTTGAATAAGATGGATATCATTATTCTAAATGCATGATTGAAGACTTGAATGCTGTGAATATACTTTGTATACAAACTGTTTTATGTAAAAAGATGCTATATATGTATAGTATGAACAGTAATACATACTAATATAAATAAAAATTTAAAAAAACAAAAACAAAAACAGAACATCTTAAAATGTATTGACTCAATGTATGAATATAGATGAATGGATTAAAAAATTGTGGTACACACACACACAATGGAGTTCTTCTTAGTCATAAAAAAGAATGAAATGATGGTATTTTCTTGTAAATGGTTGGAAATGGAAAATATCATGCTAAAATTAAATAAACCAAACTCAGAAACTCAATGGGCTAATGTTTCTCTCACGTGTGGAAGCTAGAGTAAAATAAAGTAAATGGGAGAAGAGGATAGGATAACATAAAGAACCAATCAAACATAGATTAATAAATGAGAAAAAGGAAGTCTAGTAGAGTAGATGAAGGAGTATAGTAGAGTAGATGGGAGAGAGGAGAGAGGATGAAAGGGAAAGGGAGAAGGATAAGGGGTACAGAGATCATGAACTGAAATTGATTTCCATGCATGTATGAGTTTGTCAGGATGAATCCAACTACTATATGTAACTATAAAGTGCTAATAAATAAATAAAATAAAACAAAATTTATTGACTACACCCTAAGTGTTCTTAGGGATATCATAGGTTTAAGTGCTTGTAGTATATGTAATATATTGTGCTAGTAATGTAGAAGGGTTTAAAATGAACGACTTATATCATAAGAAACTAGAGAAAGAAGAAACAATTAAGCCTATATATGCATAAAAAAGAATTACAATTGATAAGAACAGAAATCAATAAAACAAAACACAAAAATGCAATGGAGAGGGCTGGGATTGTGGCTCAGAGGTAGAGTGCTCGCCTAGCACGTGGGCGACCCGGGTTTGATCCTCAGCACCACATACAAATAAAAAAATGCATTGAATAAAAAATGCATTGTGTACAACTAAAGCAAATAAAAATATTTTTAAAAAATGCAATGGAGAAAAATCAATGAAAGAAAAATCCATGCACAAAAATTCATACACAAATATGTCACAACAAATTCCACTATTATGTATAAATATAATGCACCATTTTAAAGGTAGGTCTTTTTAAAAAAATAAACAACATTAATAAATTTTTAGTCAAAATGATGAAGAAAACACATAAATTATCAAGATCAGGGATGAAAGAGGAGATTCTATTGTCATTAAAAGGAAAATTAAGAACAAGTTTATGCCACTAAATTCTACATCTCGATTAAATGAAAAAAATTCCTTGAAAGACACAAATAACCAAAATTCACCTAAGAAAATTTAACTAGAGAACCACTATATTTATTTAAAAAAACTGAACTCATACCTAGATTTTCAAACACATACATCTTTTTAAAAATTATTTTTAGTACTGACTTACATATTTTAATTTTTCAGTTGCTTATTAAATTTTCTCCTTCTCTTTTGTGTTCTGTAGTCTCTAATATAGCTTTTGGCATGAGACTCCTTATGTTTCCTCAATTGAAGAATTAATTATTTTCCTCAATTCCAAACATTCTCAGTCATACTTTCAGAAGTGGAAACTCTGACACTCAATCTTTGTTTACCCAGTGTAAGATTCACTTTTTGACTGCAGCTAGAAGAACATATTTAGACACCCAGATCTATCTAGCTGAAATTTCAGTTCTTATAGATACTCCATTATTGTAACCCTTCTGTATTTAGATAGACTCCTTGTATAAATAATCAATGCCCTATATCTAAATTTAATTAGTTAGAATATTGAAAAACTACACTAAAGTAGAGACGTTTTGGAGTATCTGCTGAGTGCCTGTCCTTTCTTTGTAATTTCTCTTTACTCTCACCCTTTCCTGCTGTATTTGTACCATGCTATCTCTTCTCCCTGAATTAATCAAAATTGAAATAAATATGGTGGTGTCTCGCCCAAACTGAGTTCCCTTTCTTTGAATTTCAGAATGGGAACACATGAGTCTAAGTCAGTTTATAGACGGAAAGAAGAGAGAGAAACCAAAACCAATGTAACCAAA
>JAKELJ010001151.1:0-11330 GCA_025594165.1 Tamias sibiricus
TAAGGCAAGAATGGGAAGAAATACAGAAATGATTATCAATCAAAGGATTAAAATTCCATTTTTAAAAAGATGATCCTTGTTTAAGATGGCAACTTGAGATGAGGGGTGAATATGGACTCCAAGTTCTGAGACTTAGGACAAGTGAAAAATAGTATTTACAAATAATGAAACATTTTATGATGACTGCATTGCTTCTCAAATTAACAGAGTAAGCTAAATGGAATGTACAATGTTGTTTTCCTGTTAGACCCTGTTAGCAATTATTCAACATTGGAATTCTACCTGTTTAAAAATGAACCATAACCTATGCAGTATTAAATTATGAAATTCTGTCTTTAAAAAGAGGGGGAAATGCACTGTTCCTGAAGGAAATGTAAAGATAACCAAATTAATTTTAAAGTCACTAAAATGAAACCCAGGGTACTCGAGTTGCCAAGTTCATGTTATAATGTGAAAACCTACCTAAAAATCAAACGATGTTGACTTTCTTATGAATAATATATAAATAATTTGAAGATGCAACAAAAAACGTTTTTGTGTGTGAGAGTGATGAATCATTTAAATCAACACCATTATAGAGAATTCATTTGTGAGGCAATGTATCAAGCTCCATGCTGTCTCTTTGGAGTTTTAATAACAACCTTTGTGATGCAGTTATAAATTTTATTTCATGCAGCTTCTTATAGCTGACTCCTCTACAATATCATTCTACCATTCTGCAGGTGAAGTCAATGTATCAATAAACATGCATCTTTTATTTTTGTTGACTCTCAGGCATTTTAATTTAACAAGTAATGAATCCATTTTGTGAATATGGTTTTATTAGACATATAAAAAGTCTTGGACCTGCACTTTTACCCAGAAATTTCTCTGGTCTCCACTCTCCTTTGCCTCTGCCAATAATCTCTATCCACTTTCCCAAACTTCTCTTCACATATTAAAAGCAATGGCTCCCATAAGTGTATTCTTACTTTGGCTGACCTCCTGGTCTAAGACTGAGTTTCTAAAATGTGCTCCTTCCAGTTAGCAAATATTCAGAGTTGAAAACTACTCCAATAGTTTGCGATTACACATAGTTTCATGTGCCATCATAGCCAGTACACCTTACAGAGAAGAGATTCCAAAAGTATTAAACTAATCATTTATTATCATTCACAAACTCTGACCAATATAGAATTAAATATTAGATTTCCATGGTAACCCTGTCATTCAAGCTATGCTATAGCACCTTAAAGATATCTTTAGACACCAAGAAGCACTGAAGAATCAATACAAAGAGAAATTTTAAGAAAAGACTCACAAGAAATGTTAATTTCATAGCTCCCTTTTCACACTTCATAAAGCTAACAGTGGAAGGCTGGGGAGGTGATGAATTTTTGTACTGACTGTCCTTTAATGCAGTTATATACTATACAGCAACACAGAGTCGGCTACTCCAACTCTTCCTCTTTCTTAGGTAAATTTGGGAAATTTAGCATTCTTTACACAGCATTTCTGGTAATTCACAAGCAAAAAGAAATCACAAAATTAATTTTCTTCATATTTACCACTCATAAACTCTTTCTAGACTTAAACTAAATGTTGAAAGTTCTTTAAGGAAGTCACAGTTTCTTAATAGGGTTTGAGCAACTGAAAGAGGAGTTGTAATGAAAGCCATCCTTCAACCTTGCTACCTTGCACTAACTCCCATGAAGACAATAATAAGTGACATAAGTTTATGCAGTCAGGTATTAATGTCTCCCCTCTACAAGCAAAATGAAACCAACCCTATGACCTAAATGCAGCCTCACTCACATGAAATAATCAGAGAACATGCTGATGACAGCAGCATCAAATCAGTTTTTCTTGCACCTGGCAAATCAACACTGAACAACTTGCTCCTCGGCATTCCTGCTGTCCTCAGAAGCCATATTATGACCAGATCCTCTTTCATATAGAACCAGGAAAATGCAGTCACCTTGGGAAATTGACAGGAATACCATCTCAGAAATATTTCAATGTTTCTTACATTGATGGTAAGTTCACCTGACAGCAGGAAGAAAGGTAGGATATTCTAAGAAACAGGATCCCTGAAGTAAGATTTGATGAAAGGATTTAGATTTTTTTTTCACACATGCACAAGATAAATAAATAAATAAATAGGTTACAATATGATCTCCAGGAAAAATTCCAAACACTTTTAAAACTGTAATAATAATTCTGGTTCTTAAATTAAGCACAGCAGAAAATGAGTTATGAATTTCAAAAGACATTATGGACTCTTTTAAAGCTTCAGTTGGCATACTTCTGTGCAACCTCTGACACTTTTATGTGACTAAAACTAGGGTATGAAGGTTATCTGGAGAGTCTATGGACTTCCAGTAGGTGGACTAAGATTTTTTTGTTTGTTTTGTTTTAAGTGTCTTTAAAAAATAAAACTGTGTGCTCTTGAATTTCCTCATATTTTATTTTTCAAAAATTCTGATATGAATATCCATATAATATCCCTGATTAAGTAAATGAGGGCTGAAAGTTGTTGTGCTAGGGTTCTATTTGTGGTGCAATATAAGTGATGTATTCCATTAAAAGAGATGTATTAATCCCATTTAAAAGTGTGAGTCAACTGGATGTAATGGTGCACACCTGAAATCTCAGCTACCCAGGGAGCTGAAGCAGGAGGATAGAAATTTTGAGGCCAGCTTGGGCAACTATTTTAAAAATAAAAAATAAAAAATAAAAACATTTAGAAAGGGTCAGGAATGTAGTTCAATGGTAAGGTATCCTTGGGTTTAATCCCCAAAACTCTAAAATGAAAAAAAAAAAAAAAAAAAAAAAAAAAAGGTGTGAGGCAATGTCCAAAATACTAAGAACATAAGATAAATAAACCAAGGAGATGAATAAACCATGTCCTTATGAAGCTTACATGATAATTGAGAAAGATGGAAAATAAAAATAAAACATACGTCTGATGATGGTAATTACTGTCAAGCAAAATAAAATATGGAAAAGGATAAAGAATACTGGAGAGAAGAGGAGGTTTTCAGTTAATAGTGTTTCCAGGCAAGGTTTCACTGGAAAGGTGAGAAAAACAAGGATATCTGTGAGACAGCATTCTGGGCAGAGGGAAGAGCAAGGGCAAAACCCTGAGACAGGCCAGTGGCTGTTCTGATCAGAAATGTCAAGGTCAGGGAGAAATTACAGGAGTGAGCGAGAGTGTGGGGAGAAGAGATAGGGGCCTTGTAAGAAATTTATTAGGTGTTGGCTTTTACAATGAGTGAGATGGTGAGGAGAGATGTGTTTGACAGAGATTGTCAAAGAACACTTAGGTTGCTAGGCTAAAAATAGGCAGGAAGGACAGGCAGAGAGAGAACACCTAGGAGTCCTGGGGTCCAGAAAATATGGTGGCTTATACCAAGACTTTAACAACTGACAGCTAATAAGTCATTATAGTTTAGATTTATTTGGAATATAAAATTTAAAAAATTAGACCAACAGAATGGATGCGGGATGTGAAAGAACTAGAGGAGCCAAGGAGGACTCCAAGTTTTCCATCTGGGAACCAGGAAGATGAAGTTGCCTTTTTGGGGGTCAGGGGTATACTCGGGATTGAACTCAGGGGCTCTCAACCACTGACCACATCTCCAGTCCTATTTTGTATTTTATTTAGAGACAGGGTCTCACTGAGTTGCTTAATACCTTGCTATTGCTGAAGCTGGCTTTGAACTCTTGATCTTCCTTCCTCAGCCTCCTGAGCTGCTAGGATTACAGGCCTCTGCCACCATGCCTGGCTGAAGTTGCCTTTTTAAAGAGAGCAAATACACTAAAGGGAAGTCAGGTTCAGGAGCAGAGGGAGAACAAGAGTTTGAATTGAGGCATTGCAGGCTGTGAGGTGATAAATATAAATGTGGTTATCACCAAAATGAAAATAGTGTTTGAAGACAGGACACCATATGTAGTCACCAAAGTGTGCATGTAAAGAGCAGAGTTCCTTTACAGAGCCCTAGGACACAATGACATTCAAAGGGTGAAGAACAGAAAAGGGGCAAGCAAGGAAGGCTGGGAAACAGTGAGGAGGGAGGTTAAGAGGAAAAGTGCAAGTATGGAATGGCTCTTGGAAACCAGCTAAAGATAGAATTCCAAGGAAGATTCAGAGATCAAGTCTGTCTTGAATGCTGACATGTCAGTAAGATTATTGGGATAAACAATGTAAATCACTGGTGACCTCTACAAGAACAGCTTCAGTGGAGTTGTGAAAGGTTAAGTCGGTTCAGGAGAAAAGCAACAAAGAATAAGAGGAGGTGGAAAAAAACAACTTTAGAAGTTTTGGTACAGAGAGGATCATGTTTTGCTTTGTTTTAAGATGGAAGAAATAATGGTATGTTTGTAATGCTGATAGAAGGGGCCCAGCTGAAAACATACCCACAAGTAAGCTAGTAAGACAGAGGAAATTGAAGCGTTCTAATGAGTAGCCGACTTCTTTATAAGAGTGGCCCAGATCACAATGCCACATTGCTAAGAAAGAAGAAAAGCTTTTAAAACATTTACTGTACTAAATTAAGGACATAAATGGCCCAGGCTGATCCTTATCTTTCTTCAATATGTCTATGTGAGTATGCATAATTCAAGTATACATCATTATTGACTAATATTTGCCCCCCCCCAAAAAAAAAAAAAGGAAAAGAAGCTGGGTGCGGTGGTGCCCAGCAGCTTGAGATGCAGAGGCAGGAGTTCAAAGCCAGCCTCAGTAATGGTGAGGCTCCAAGCAACTCAGTGAGACCCTGTCTCTAAATAAAATACAAAATAGGGCAGAGGATGTGGCTCAGTGGTCAAGTGCCCTTTTGTTCAATCCCCAGTACCCACCCCATACACACAAGATTAAAAAAAAAAAGAAGAAGAAGAAGAAGAAAAAGGGAAAAGAGAAAGGAAAAAAACCTCATAATTTCAATTGTCACAATCAGTAATTTAACCAAAACAATACTTCCAACATATATTTCCCAAAGGTTTGTTGTATTGAACCACTCCATGTGGTAGTTCTGATGAGGGACCTTCCCTAAGATCATAAATCCTAGACAAAGAAGCCATGGCCTTCCACAGAGAGATTCAATTTCCCTTGGTAACTTCTGCCTTCATCCTGGGGGCAGGAGTTACCTAGGGAAATTGAATCTCTCTGTTTTGAGTAGACAGCAAAACAACCTGGGATGTTTTTAAAAATGCTGATGGCCTGAATTTATCCTGGAAATTCTGAGGTTAACCTGGTTTTGGATGAGACTCAGGAATATGAATTTTTAGCAGCTGTCCACGGGATTCTTATTGTTTTGTTTTTGCAGCGTTGGAGATTGAACTCTTGTCCTAACATATGCTAGTCAAGTGTTCTACTACTGAGCTACATCCCCAGCCCTCTCACAGATTCTAATCAACAGAACTTAAATTCTTGGCACAAATCTTAAATAGTCACAAATAATCATCCTCCAAGCTCTGAGGGTTTAGTGATGGAATAAATGAACAATGAGATGATCTTTAAGCCCTCTCAGGAGGCAGCAGTGTGATAGGGTCTCTGGGTCAAGAATAACAATTATCTTAGTGATCATTTTATGAATTCACCTTAAATAAGTCTGAAATACCTAATGACTCTGAACAATTCTGTTCCTTACCTCTCCCCAGTTCTTCAAAATAAAGGAAAGTTTTGATTCAAGGACTAAGTCATAGCATAGACTATCAGGAAATATTTACCCAGACTATGTATAGAAAGTAATTTTTCTCTATATTATCTCATTAAACAGAAGCCAGGACACAGAAGTAAAACATCCTTGGGGTGATATGTTCCTGTGTACAAATGGCATACTTTAATTTCCTGTTTCTGTCATCCATTTCCTAAATTGTTCTTTCTTTGCTTCCTTTAGAGAAATATTTTTACTTGTTATGTTTTTATTTATTTATGTGTGCATTTACTTCTATCCTTCTCAAACTTTCTCTTTATTTTGTGGTATCTTCTTTCACCTTTCTATATCATTATGGGCAATAGCTGAGACAGAGAGATGGAAGAGGGAAGAGAAGTTAGATTCAAAGAATGCAATGTATTTGGGGTTCCTTATAACCATGTGGAGAACATTTCATAAAAAAAGAGGTGCTTAAAATCATTTACCAGAGCAATAAGTCCCAGGGAATAAGTTCTATGGAGTTGTCTACCTAATAAAAAACAAAAAACCAAAGAAGTGGAAATCTACACAAACCATATCTTCCTAAACATTTTAAATGCACAATCTATTTGCTTAATAGATAATATTAAGGTCTTACTGTATTGAAAAAAAAAATGAAATAGCAGCCCCACTGCATTTTAAGGCACCAGCATCCTCCTGGAAGAGTAATAAATAATATACTCACAGATTAATCAACATAAGGGGACTTTTGGATCCAGTACTTATCTAAACATGATTCTGTAGAATAAATTACTGGAACTGAGTGTGGTGGTACATGCCTGTAATTCCTGCTAATTGGAAAGCTGAGGCAGCAGAACCCCAAGTTCAAGGCCAGCCTGGGCAACTTAGTAAGAACCTGTCTCAAAATAAAATGAAAATGGCTGTATGTGTAGCCCAGTGATTGCCTAAGGTGTGACGATGCCCTGGGTTCAATCTCCAGTATCACAAGAAAAAAGAAAAAGTGGGTGGGTTATGACCAGAGACTAAAGAGGAAAAACCATGTATTAGCACACACAGTACCTAGCTCTCATTCCTATGTACATGTTATTTTAATACTTACTAAATATTAGGAAATGAATTGAGCTCTGAAACTGTTTTCTAAGACTGTAAATAAGCAGGCAGTGTGCCAGTGGAGGTAGCAATAGAAGAAGTTCAGCTCTTAGTATGTAACTTCAGGACCTGCTGCTTCACACTTTATATTCCAATATTAAACCCACAGGCATTTGATGTTATGAGTCTTGTGCTTCTGAAGGTCACGAACTCAGGGCTTTAGAACTGAAAGTCTCTGAAATATATCTACCTCAGGGTAGATTCTAGAAAGTATCATGTGGTTCTAAGAATTGGTGGCATATGTTATTTTGATTAAATCATTGCATTCCTGTTTTTAATGATATGTAACAAGTTACTACAAATGTAGTAATTTAAAAGACACACATCCTTTATGTTTCTGTGGGTCACAAAACCAGGCACAGCTTAGTTGGGTCCTCTGCTAAAGTTCTCACAGAATGCAAACCAGATGCCAGCTGAATGGTGTTCCCCTCTGGAGTTCAGAGTTTCTCACCAGACTAAATGGGTGTTGTCAAAATTTAGTTCCATTACATTCAATTTTAGAACTAAGATCTTGCTTTCTTGCTGGCAGTTGGCAGGGGATGCTGTCAGCAACTTTCCATGTGTGTCCCCTAATAGAACTTTTCATGACACCATGTTTTTCTTCGTTAACACCAAGAAGAGAGTATCTCTCTTCAGGAAGAACCCAGACACATTTTACAGTAATTTTACCTGATGAAGTCAGGCCCATCCAGAGGAGTCTGCATTCTGACCTCATCATATCTACAATTTCTTCCCCTTTGCCATACAGCATAACGTAACCACAGCAGTAACATCCTATCATATTCAGAAGT
This sequence comes from Tamias sibiricus, assembly GCA_025594165.1. Classification (NCBI taxonomy): domain Eukaryota; kingdom Metazoa; phylum Chordata; class Mammalia; order Rodentia; family Sciuridae; genus Tamias; species Tamias sibiricus. Next base: position 7,577 of record JAKELJ010001151.1, read on the forward strand.
CCCATTCCCACTGAAGGGAAGGAGGTTTGATTGAAACCAGGAAACTTGGAGACCATCTTGGGATTTTCCTACCACAATGATGGATGACTTAAAGATATCTTGTTTCCCAGAATGCAAAAGTGTGTTGGCACATATAGATAGATACATGCATAGATTTATATAACACATAAAATATATATGCATGTATTAGTTTAGTTTAGCTTAAAATATTGCTTATATTCACATGTGCCTACCTGTGTAGGGGTTGTGTTTATCTTTCCTTGTACTTCTCTTTCTCCTCTACTTCTCCTTTTCTCTCTTTTCCCCCTCCTCCTGACTCATCTACTAAATATCAGAGAAACCTAATTTATATAAATTTCCATAAAGCAAGAGACTTAATCTTGCTTTGAGAAATTAGGCTGTGGTTGTCAGTTTCATTATAAGAAAGCATTGTGGTGAACACTTTGGTAGACTGTGTGTTTGTGTACTCTAAGTGAGATGCAGTTTGCTTTTAACATTGGACAGCCCTCTAGACAAGACACCAATGCATCTTCTTAACTATTCATGATGATATAAAGAAAAATAGGCCATCTGTAAGCCAATTTCCTTAAGGAAATTAAGGACATTTTTAGAGAATTCACAATAAAGTGAAATAAAAAGTTTGATAGAGCCAATGCTCTCCTTTGTTCAATAAAACTCTCTGTTTTAAGCAACTGGATTAAAGTTTCTTTACTCAATGTATTTGTGTAATGGATTTTCTCAAATTTTCACAGCTTAAGAAAATAAAAATGAGGAAGAAAGTGAACTGTAGAGATTTTCCTATCTAATCAGAGATTTGAAAGTCATTTTGTTCATAAGCATCATGAGTGGGAATTAAAGGGAAGATTTTTCGGGGTTCTTACTTTGAGATGGTAAGAAAACAAAAAGTATACATCATAAACTGGGTGACTGACAGTTTCCCAGGAAGGAGTACCACTCAGAGAAACCTGGTTAAAGGTCAGTTCTACTATTAAGTAGTTCTGTCATTTCAGACAAGAGCTTACTTTCTTCATGTATGAATTATTAACACAGCAAACTTCTCTACTTCTCAGGGTTATTGCAATTAAGAATGCAGCTTAATGAAAAGAACACAGACACACAAGTCAGAGAGGATCAGTTGCAGGCTCTGGCTGAGCTGCCTCCTAGCTGTGGGAGCTCGGCAAGTCAGGTGTGCAGGCTTCACCAGAATTTCGTCATACAGAAATAATACCTAGTCTCGGGTAACCTTATGGATTAAACAATCTATATATAGACAAATGAAATAATCTGTGAATGATGTCCATTATTAGGATTATTAATGTAAAATATCATTAAATTTAAAACAAAACTATTAATAATATAGATTTATAAAGAACCCCTAGCTAGAATGAAGAATGACTGGTGGAATTCATTCTGAATGTCCAGAATATAATGCAGAGAATATACATTTTCACATTCTTTCATCAACCTCACATCTGAGATCCAAATATATAAAACCAGAAAGATCACAGAAGCATTGGAATTTAGCTTTTCTGGAATCTGAAAATATTCAAAGTGATTCAAAGTGATACCTGGACTATAGAATTAATTTCATCAGTGTTTTGGAATATTAAAGTCAATATTCTGTATTGATTCTATGATATAATAATAAGAATAAATGTTTTGCAACACTTTCTCTATAAATAGTTTTTTTTTTTTTAAGTTTGATGCTATATTTATTCTTTTTATACCCCTGCCATCTCTGATGTAAGATGAGGAAGGTTTATCTCTACTCTAAAATTTTGTTTGCCATAAAGTACTGTATGAAGAATGTGTTTTAGTAAGAAGCATTCTGCCTTTTGTTGAAGTTTCGCACAAAATGTGCCTTAGGAAAAAGAGGTGGTGATCAGAATGATACTCTTTTAAGATAATAGATAAAAAATTTTTTAATGTCCAGGTAACAAAGGGAAAGAAAATAAATTTTGAACCTGCATATTTGAACTGAAGGGAATAAACCCCTTCCATTCAAACATGGTTCATATATGTTCTGCAATGGAATTCTTGCTCTGAAACCCTCACATAAATACTTTTTGAACCCAAATTGAGAAATATGAATCAATTGCAAGCACGCTGCCAGATTCTAGATGAAAACAGACTAAATTCTGCATATTCTGCCATTTGTAAGTCAAACCCTTGTTTATAAGACAAAAACATTTATATAGTTTGTTCCAGTCAGCTTGATGAAGTCCCAGGTGTGTTTTTTCATGATGAAACAACCACTCTTACATAAAAGATTCTCTCACCAAACAATATTTTAAAAACAGGATTCAGTTAATCTAATATTTAAAGTAGCCACTCAGAATATTCTGACCTATAACTACATTAGAATCATGTCTTGAATTGCAGGCTGAAAACTAAGGAGTAAAAAGCTTTTCTGACTTGATTATCTTGTGCAAGAAATGGTGGAAAGTCTTAACATAGTTTATCCATGTGCATATGTTGAGTGCAACTAAATTCACACATGATTTATGGGTGTATCCACTACAGTCATTAAAAAACTCCTAAATTCCCTAGTAAAAAATCTGCTAACATCCATTTGCAAAGGCTCTAGTATTGATCAGAGTTAATGATAGCTAAAACCTTTGTAGTTGCCTTTTGATGAAATGCTATCACCTCTCATTATATAAAGTATTCCCTATTAAGAAAGCTAAGAGTCCCTTAAAAGAATTTGAACCAACTCATACATAATCTCCTATCTCTTATTCTGAAATGGTTTAAAGCACTTTTCCAGTGTTAGAACACTCAGTAGTATTTATCCAACACGGACCTATTTTTTAAACTTCAGACTCCTCACTAGCGTCCTAATAATCAATGACTTCCTAATTGGTTTCTTGTTATTGCCCTTAGTCCCTTATAATTTATTATCAATACCACAGAGAGAATGCTTTGGTTCATTTTGGTAGAAATTTAGAGCTTCTCAGAGTAAGAGTCACATCTTATCATTCCTCTATTTGAGACACTTCAGTGACTTCCCACTTCACAGCAGTAAAAATGAACATCAGCACTGAGTCCCTAAGTCCTCTGATTTATCTGAACTTATCTCCTACCAACCTCTCCCTACCCACTAAACCCAGTCTCAATGGCTGCCTTAATGTTTTTCTTGTGACAGCTATAGAAATGTGCCACAAATTTGTGGGCTTATAATAACAGAAAATCATTTTCTCACTGTTGTGGAGAATAGAAGTCTGAAATATGTTTCACTGGGCCTGAATCAAGATGTTAGTAAGGCCACACCTCTTCTGGCGGCTCTAAGGGGAATTATTCAGTTTCTTGTCTTTCCCAGCTTCTGGTGGAGGGTAGATTTCTAGTTGCACCATGCCCATCTCTGCATTTGTGGTCATAATGTCCTCTCTTCTGTGGACACAAAATCTTTCAGTTTTATAAAGACACTAATTACAACATTTCCTGCCCACCCAGATCACACAGGATAAACTCCCTACCCCTAGACCCATAGCTGAATCATATCAGGAAAGACTACACGTAAGATGGTATTTAAGGTCCTGGGGACTAAGCTGATGTTTTGAGAAGACATTTGTCCTGCTACCATGGTGACTTTCAGACAGGCTTTCCCATGCTACCATATTCAACATTCCAATCACCCTTTGCCCAGCACTTCCTCTCCCTTCCTCTGGTCTATTTTATTTCATGGCACTCACCTGTAGTCGCCTGAAGCGCTTGGAGCGAAGGAGCCGCGGGAAGAACTTCAGAAGCAAACTGG
>JAKELJ010001152.1:0-7500 GCA_025594165.1 Tamias sibiricus
AGCTAGACACCATATTAGCTATCTTCTCATTAGAACTCTTACACACATGGACAATACTTTATTGATCCCACATGTAGGCTTTTGAGAACAATCTTGGCTGAGAGGGCCACAAATAGGTATAAGATTATCTAACAAAGAGCTGATGTTTCACTGTATCATGCCACTGAATGACCTTATTAATTGTTATATAATCTTACTACTGGAATTGGTCTGTCAGAGGTAGATAAAGGGAAGAAATTCTACATGTACAGGTATCTATGCAGTTGTATGCAGGAGCCCTGTTTGGGGAGATGGCTTGAAATGCGGTTGACTATGAGCCGTGGAGATTTGGGCATTGTCGCCTTCCGTAGTCTCACGGGACTTGTCCCAGGATCTTGAGTGACTTGGCCGAAATTGCTGATTCGGTCAGCGCCATTTTGGTGGTGTGTGTGTGTGGCGTGTGTTAGTCGCTGCCCCAGGTGTAAAAAGGGAAAACATTGGGCCAATATATGCCATTCAAAATTTGACATCCCTGGAAATCCTTTGTTCAGGAATTCAAAAAAACGGGGCACGGGGCCCAATACCCCGGGGCCCACAAATGTACAGGGCATTGCAGGAGGAGTATCCTCAAGCATCCACTCAGATGCTTCCTCGACACAATCCCTACTACCCATCCACTCCCTCGCCAGAGGAACAAGAGGAAATGCAGGATTAGACCTCTGTTCCACCGCCTGAATAGTGTTAACACCTGAAATGGGGGTTCAACTGATTCCCACAGGAGTCAGGGGACCTCTTCCCTCAGGGACTGTAGGACTTATTATCGGGCGTAGTCCAAAAAGCTTATTAGGTTTGCAAGTGACCCCAGGTGTAATAAACTCAGACTACAAAGGGGAAATAAAAATAATGCTTAGCTCACCCCAAAGTATAAGTTCTGTTAATCAAGGAGATAGAATTGCTCAGTTGCTTCTCCTTCCCAATTTACAGAATTCATTTAAAATGGGTATGCCTCAAGAAGGGAACAATAGAGGATTTTGTTCCACTGACTCAAGACCCATGGCTTGCTGGGTTCGAGACTGTTCAAGGAGGCCTATGTGTAAAATAAAAATCCAAGGAATATAAATGGAGGGATTAATAGATACTGGAGCTGACTCTTCCATTATTAATTTACGCCAATGGCCCAAGCACTGGCCTCTGCAAAAAGCTTCAACCAGTTTAAGAGGCTTGGGATATAATAACCTCCCAGATAAAAGTGCGGTAATTTTAAAATGGGAGGATGATGAAGGCCATAAAGGAACATTTCAGCCTTATGTTTTACCTAATCTACCGGTTACTTTATGGGGAAGAGATATTTTGCAACAAATGGGAGTACACCTTGCAACCAAGCCTGCAGATGTTAAATGTGAAAACCTACAGGGTAATCTGAACACTAAAAGAACTCATTATCAAAAAGTACAGAGTAATCTTAACCCTAAAAGTAATCATTATTATAAAGGAAAAAGATATTTTTTTTCAGGGCCACTGAGAAAATAATTTTGAAAAGACCATGGCTTTCTGATAAGCCAGTGTGGGTCCCTCAGTGGCCCCTATCTAAAGAGAAATTACAAGCAGCCCACCTACTAGTTCAGGAACAATTAGAAGCAGGTCATATAGAACCTTCCACCTCTCCCTGGAATTCCCCCATATTTGTGATCAAGAAAAAGTCAGGAAAATGGCGATTGTTACATGATCTTAGAAAAATTAATAAAACCATGCAAGTTATGGGCCCTACTCAACCTGGACTTCCTAGTCCCGTAGCTATTCCAAAAAATTTCCATCTTATTACTCTTGATATAAAGGATTGCTTCTTTTCTATTCCCCTACATCCTCTGGATGCCCTCAGGTTTGCTTTTTCACTTCCTTCTATGAACAATAATGGCCCTGATCAGAGATATCAATGGAAAGTTTTACCACAGGGAATGGCTAATAGCCCCACCATATGCCAAATATATGTGGACAAGGCTATCCAACCCATTAAAAATAAATATCCAAACCTCATGTGTCTACATTACATGGATGATATTTTATTGGCCCACCCTAATCAAAAAATCTTATTTAATATATTCAGTGACGTGATAGAAAATTTTAAAAAATATGGATTATATATAGCAGAAGAAGAAGTTCAAACCAGATCTCCCATATTATATTTAGGATTTAAAATCATGGATACTTTTGTTAGACCCCCCAAAATTGTAATAAATAAAGAACATTTGACCACCCTCAATTATTTCCAAAAACTACTGGGAGACATTAATTGGCCTCACCCTACACTCAATCTCACTACTGGCCAACTAAAACCTTTATTTGACATCCTTTGCAGAGACCCTGATCCATCTTCACCACGAACATTGACTCCTGATGCTAGGAAAGCTTTAAAGTTAGCAGAAAAAGCCATCAAAGGAGCTCATTGTGATAGATTTGATTTAACTCAACCGCTGATGTTGATTATTATTTCTTCACAATATACACCCACAGGAGTATTTTGGCAACAAGGGCCTTTATTATGGATACATTTGCCCGTCTCTCCTAAAAGTATACTTGAATCTTATACCTCCATGGTGGCTAAACTTATTCTTCAAGGACTTAAGACTTCTACTAAAATATTTGGCATTCACCCTGCTACTATTATTACTCCCTATTCATCATCACAGATTGAATATTTGTGCTTCAATGATAATGATTGGGCTATAGCTAAATGCTCTACTTCTGCAAATTTTGATAATCATCTTCCTAAGTCCCCTATATTATCTTTTTGTATTAATCATCCTATTATATTTCCACAGGTAATAAAAAATCAACCTATTCCTAAGGCATTTAATGTATTTACAGATGGGTCCTCAAATGGTACTGCTACAGTAGTCACTAAAAAAGAAAATATGACTTACATAACTGCACACAAATCAGCTCAACTAGTGGAATTGGAAGCTGTGGTAAGAGCTCTGGAAAATTTTAGGGACCAGCCCGTAAACATTTTTTCAGATAGCCACTATATTGTACAAGCCGTCCCAAAATTAGAGTTAGCAGGACCAATAGCACCTCATACTCCAGCCTTTAAATTGTTTTATCAAATACAAAAACTTTTGTGGGCAAGAAAAGAACCTCTATTCGTAGGCCATATTAGAGCACATACTAATTTGCCTGGTCCCCTCCATGAAGGTAATCAAAAGGCTGATGAACTTACAAAAACAATATTTATACTTTCAGTGCTACAACAAGCTACTTTATTTCACTCCCAGTTTCATGTCAACAGCACCACCTTGCAACGTAGGTTTAAAATCACAAAGGAGCAAGCCAGAACAATTGTAAAAGATTGTAAATCTTCTATGACACATTTGCCCAATCCTCATTTCGGCGTTAACCCTAGAGGATTAATGCCCAATCATTTGTGGCAGATGGATGTTACTCATGAGCCAAGTTTTGGAAAATTGCGATTTATTCATGTGACCATAGATACATGCTCAGGCATGATTTTTGCTTCCTTACATTCTGGAGAAAAAGTTAAAGATGTTACATCTCATTGTTTGCAAGCTTTTGCTGCATTGGGCATCCCCAAAATGCTTAAAACAGATAATGGCCCCGCATATACGTCCTTATCTTTCAAACAGTTTTGCGCAAAATTCAATATATCCCATAAAACAGGCATCCCATACAATCCTCAGGGTCAGGGCATTATTGAAAGAGCAAACTGAACACTGAAAATTATGTTATTAAAACAAAAAGAAGGAAATTGGAAAAGTCCTAAGGACAGATTGGCAGTTGCCCTGTTTACCTTAAATTTTTTAACTTTAGACTCTAATGGTTATTCTGCTGGAGACAGACATTGGAATTCACACCAACAACATAAACATTTGGTTTACTGGAAGGATGTTCTTTCAGGTACATGGAAGGGTCCAGATCCAGTATTAATTTGGGGAAGAGGATCTGTTTGTGTTTTTCCAAAACACGAATCCTCTCCAATATGGATACCATCTAGATTAATAAAACAGGTACCACATCAAAATGATCAAGATGAAGTTATTGAAGTATCAAGATTAATAAAAAAGGTACAAAATCAAGAGGACCAAGATGAAGGTATAGAATGATTCCCTCAAAAGAATCCTTCAAAATATTTCACAACTTAAGTGTCATTCCTCCCGGCCGGGACGAGGAGATCTCTCTTTAGTGTGCACACAATTGTGTTTTATTTTCTTTTTTATACATGTCTTTATGTCTGTATATTTGTCTACATTTCATGTTAATGTGACATCACAAATATATGTTTGTATGTTTGTGCATCTGTCCAGTGTGACATCACAAATAACAAGCGCTTATGAAAAAAAAAATATATATATATACACATATGGATCCAAATAACTTTAATTCATTCTAGGTTAAGAGTATTCAATTAAGAGTAAATAATTTTATAAATGAAGGTATTTTCAATTTTGATTTATAGGTGTCCCTGGGACTTCTGTTTAGCAAACAATATGACTAGTGCTATATAAACCTGATATTTTGGTGTTATGACATAAGATTGTTTATTTGTTATTAACTTCATTTGTTTAATAGCTCATTAATTTCAATTATCTCAACAGGTAAAAGATTGCTCTGTATACAGAGACTCAAGGGTTACAGCTAACAAATTATTTCTCTAAAGTGCCTTTACCTTTTCTTTAATCTATCTTTAATGCAGTAATTACCCTCAGTCTTTCTTTTTTTGTTCTAAATATGATATTTTTCCAACTCTTGTTTGTAGAAGCTCAACCAGCGATGTGTGTGAACAAAAATCAACTTTAATTTTCTAATCTAATTATTCTATTTTATAGTTTGACAACTCGCCTCTTGACTCAGTGCTGCAATAGCACTGCCTTTCCTTTAATAATTGATGCTTGAGTTTCTAGGTAGCGGGCCCTGAAGATTTGCCGGTGGCATTGTCTAAACATAAAAGAAGACGTCTGCTGCTACAGCTGCAGGGATCGCGGCTGCTGCAAGCATCCCTGCTGCTCAAGCATCAAACAACCTCACCAACAGTGTGGCCTCTGCTCTACATGCATGGGGCCTCCTATATCAACATGTTATAACAAATGGACATTTTGATCTTTCATTGTTTGGGACTTTACGGGACAATGCCTTGCGGGTATTTGTCTAGAGAATTCAGTGTGTTACTTGATGGAACTTAGGGAAGCTGATTTGTTTAAACAATTTGATATGCTATTCAATTTGGCTCATCACCAAAAGGCTTGTCGCCTTAAAGCCGCAACATCTCCTCACAATTGGACGGCTGTTAGTCATCATACACAGTCAATCCTAAAGGGCTCCATTGGATGGCTGGTTAGCCAATGACGGGTAAGATCCCCAGAGGGGGACAACCTAAGACAGGCACAGTCGCACGGGACAGTCTCATGTGGCCGACATATCAACCTAAGACAGGAGTCAAGGGCACAGCCTTGATTATCCGATGATGGGTAAGAATGTTGGTTGCACATAGACATCCTAGAGCATTACCTCTTTTAAAACAAAAGGGGGGAAATGCAGGAGCCCTGTTTGGGGAGATGGCTTGAAATGCGGTTGACTATGAGCCGTGGAGATTTGGGCATTGTCGCCTTCCGTAGTCTCACGGGACTTGTCCCAGGATCTCGAGTGACTTGGCTGAAATTGCTGATCGGGTCAGCGCCATTTTGGTGGTGTGTGTGTGTGTGGCGCATGTTAGTCATTGTTAGAACCAGAGAGATAAGTTATCAGAATAAAAAGCTGTTTGTTTTCAGTTCGCCTCTGAACTTCTTCCCGTGGCTCCGTTGCTCCAAGCGCTTCAGGCAGCAACAGTTGTAGGTGGAGTCCAACTGGCCTAAGTTGATGGTATAAAAAGGCATTTCCTCTGGTGTGCAAGGATAGAAAGACACCAAAAAACAAAAGTTTTCCCAGCACTGTTTCTCTTCCCAGTCTTAGGCAGCTGTAGGTCATTCCACTGTGGGTCAGGAAAACCAACACTATGTCAGAAGAAAATTTACAGAAAAGTTGCTGGCATTTAGAAAAGTTAGTGAAGATGACTCAGACTCTGCACTGTATACCACTTCCTTTGCCCTAGCTGGGGAAAAAAACAAAAGAACATTGTATTTGCTGTGGAACTTCAAAATTATGTTTTAAGGCAGAGGTGGTCTCCTCTTAAGATTTACAGGACACCCCATTTGCTCAGGGAACACTCAGCACAGGGGCAGAGCAATTGTCCCTATGACAGTATCCCATCCACCTAAATGTACAGGAATATGGACAGAATAAACAACTGCAGAAATAAAAAAAACAGCTGTGGATAAAAGCAGATGGCCAGAGTAGAGAGAAATCTGCAACCTCACAGGCTCTGGACAAAAGCAGTGGCTTATTTCTGGTTAAAAAGTCTAAAGGGCCTTGATTCCCCAGGCTGTACTGTAGCCTAGCACAAGCAGCCAGGCTCATGCCCATATAGGGATAAATAGGAGCCACTTGTGCACTTCAGAGCCGTCCAAGGTCTGGTCAACTGAGGCCATAAAAGAATGAGGAGGTGAGGTCTTCAGTGCATGGTCTCTTACCTTGTATGTCAGAAAACCCTAAGTTTTTTTATCTCCTGAATTTAGGCATGTGCTTCTTGGTCCTGCTTGTGTCTATAGGAGGAGACCCCTAAAGATCTTTGTAGCGACTAGGTGTAGTTGTGCATGCTTGTAATCCTAGTGACATGGGAGATTTAGGCAGAATGACAGCACATTTGAGGCCAGTCTTAGTAACTTAGCAAGATCTTAAGCAACTTAGCAAGGCTCTGAACAACTAGGGAGATACTGTTTCAAAATAAAAAACAAAGAAACAAAAACAGCTTGGCATATAGCTCAGTGAGTAAGGGACTCTGGGTTTATTCCTTGGTTACAAAACAAAATGAAACAAAATAAAAAAAAATAAACCAACAAAAAGATCTCTGTACGGTCAATTTGAACTTCTTTGGACAGAATACTCTGGTCATCAAGTAAAAGCTTTGATGAGTGGTAGAGGAAACTGACATACACCTATCATAGTTAACTGATAGTATCTTTTGGTAATGCCTACAAAGAATAAGCAGTAAAGTCAGCTCTCAATTTTTGTTGTTGTTGTTTTGTTTTATTGTTGTTGTACCAGGTATTTAACTCAGGGACATTCCACCACTGAGCCACATCCCCAGACTATTTTATAATTAATTTAGAGACAGTGTCTCACTGAATTGCTTAGTGCCTTTCTTTTGCTGAAGCTGGCTATAAGTTTGCTATTCTCCTGCCTCAGTATCTGGAGCTGATGAGATTACAGGTGTGTAAAGGCAGCTCTTCTATTGGTAGCCCCCACAAAGAGGTCATCAAGGAATCCTCAAGAAACCATCAGAAGGGACTCCCCCATTGAAAATATACCAAAGTTAAACATGCCCAGCAACAGCCACTAGGTAGCCTCACCTGAAGGTGATGACATTGTGATCAAGATAACACAAGTGACAAGTCAGGCTCAAGCACAGTCTGG
>JAKELJ010001153.1:0-11316 GCA_025594165.1 Tamias sibiricus
TTAGATACTCAACAGGTAAGGAATAACATACATGTGGAATTTATAGATTTTGTCAGTAAGTTAAAAATAGATTTTCTTCGGCAAAATGATTTTGGAGAGGTGAGAGGTCTTTAATGTTATAGTGTGTGTGTGTGTGTGTGTGTGTGTGTGTGTGTGTGTGTATGTGTATACATATATATATATATATAATATCTTGTGTTTTTAAATAAGCATATTTTGTTTTAAAAAATTTAAAAAGGTATTTTTTTCCACAGAAAAGAGCAGTAAAATATTTACCTGACTTTCCTACTCTTTTTTTAACCACTTGTCAATCTTTGACTAGTTTGCTAATTTCCATCTTATAATCATATTATAAGATAAAAGCAAATGTAACCTCTGATTTCAAATTGAGTTAGCAATATTGGCTTAACTCTCTTCACAGTTTCCCACTAGAATCATCATACATGTAAAGAAAAGAACTCTTCCAATACTATGTCTTAGTTCATGCTACTACAACAGAGAAGGCCAAACTCGGTTTCGGTGGAGCTAGAAACCCCAGCAAAATAATACTGCTAAAAGTTGTTAAAATCAAACAAATGTAATCAAGAAAAAAGCAAGAACACAAAAATTAATATCAATGGAAAGGGAGCTATCAAAACAACCCTACAGATGACAAAAGTATATTAAGGTAATATTACAAGTATATGCCAACATATGTGATAGCTTACATAATATGGTCTATATTAGAGAAGGATCCGTGTGTTGCTGAGAAGAAAATGTAATCAGTCAGTGATGGATGAAATATTCTATATTGGTTTGTTAAGTCTAAGTTGTCAATTGTGTTTTTAGTTCTATAGCTTCTTTATTTAGTTTTTGTTTGGAGGATCTATCCAGTGATGACAGAGGCATGTTAAAGTTACCCAGTATTACTGTGTTGTGTTCTATTTGATTCTTGAAATTGAGAAGGATTGTTTGATGTACATAGATGCTTCATTGTTTGGGGCATAAATATTTATGATTGTTATGTCTTGTTGATGTGTAATTCCCTTAAGCAGTATGAAATGACCTTCTTCGTCCCTTTTGATTAACTTTGGCTTGAAGTCCACTTTATCTGATATAAGGATAGAAACCCCTGCTTGTGTATAAGATCCATGGGAATGATGTGTTTTTTGCCCATCCTTTTACCTTCCGTCTGTGGATGTCTTTGCCTAGGAGGTGAGTCTCTCAGGGACAACATATTGTAGGGTCTTTTTTTTTTTTTTTTTTTTTAAATCCAATCTGCCAGTCTACGACTTTTGATTGATGAGGTTAGGCCATTTGCATTCAATGTTATTATTGAGAAATGATTTTTTTAAAATGTGGTGCTGAGGATCGAAACCAGGGCCTTGCATATGCTAGACAAGTGCTCTATCGCTGAGCCACAACCCCAGCCCCAAGAAGTTATTTTTATTTTCAAAATGATTCCTGTCATTTTGATTTATTTATGGTTTTTACTTTGAATTAGTTTCTCCTTTGATTGACTTTTCTTCTAGTGTTCTTTCTCCCTTTAAGGTTTTTCACTTTTATTTTATTTTTTAAATTTTTTTATTCTAATTTGTTATACATGTCTGCAGAGTACATTTCATTTCATATTACATATAAAGAGCACAATTTCTCAAGTTGCTGGTTTTATATAAAGTATTTTTACAACAATTGTGTCCTCATACATGTATTTAGGGTAATCATGGATAACTCAGTCTGCCATTATTCCTATCCCCTTGCCCCTTCTCCCCTCTCCCCTCTTTGTTCTATTTAAAGTTCTTTCATTCCTCTCATCCCCACTCCCTTGCCTTTATAAGTTAGTATCTTCATATCAAGGAGATCATTCAAACTTTGTTTTTTCGGGATGGGCTAAATTCACTTAGTATTATTTTCTCCAACTCCATCCATTTACCTGCAAATGCCATGATTTTGTTATCTTTTAGTGCTGAGTAGTGTTCCATTGTGTATATATACCAAAGTTTCCCTATCCATTCATTTGCTGATGGGCGTCGGAGTTGGTTCCACAACAATTGTGAATTGTGCTGTTATAAATATTGATGTGGCTGTGTCCCTGTAGTAAGCTGTTTTTAAGTCCTTTGGGAATAGACTAAGGAGTGGGATAGCTGGGTCAAATGGTGGTTCCATTCCAAGTTTTCCTAGGAATCTCCATACTGCTTTCCAGATTGGCTTCACCAATTTGCAGTTCCACCAGCAATGTAAGAGTGTGCCTTTTCCCCCACATCTTTGCTGGCATTTATTGTTGTTTGTTTTTTTGATAGCTGCCATTCTGACTGGAGTAAGATGAAATCTTTAGTTTTGATTTGCATTTCTCTAATTGCTAGAGATGTTGAACATTTTTTCATATATTTGTTGATTGTTTGCATATCATCTTCTGAGAAGTGTCTGTTTAGTTCCTTGGCCCATTTATTGATTGGATTATTTGTTTTTTTGGTGTTAAGGCTTTTGAGAGCTCTATAAATCCTTGAGGTTAGTGTTCTATCTGATGTGGTAAAGCTTGTGATTGTTTCTTTTGCTGAGAAAGGATTTGAATCCTCCCATAGCTCTGTAGGACGCACCTGTTCTCTATTAACCTCACTGATTGTTTCTAAGATAGTGAGGAGAGCAAAGAAAAAGCATTTTGCTGAGAGTAGCCAGCCAAAAGCCATAGAAAAGAAATAGCATGGTAAAAGAAGAGAAATAAGACTTTTTAGTTTGAATCCACAAGAAAATAAAAGAAAATCCCATTGATTCTTGGTGAAGGTTTAGTTCGAGTTTGCACTGCATAGGGGTTCTTATTGAGAAGAATGGTTGGGGCCTAAACCAACATGATGGAAAAAAAATCTCTCTCTAAGCTCTATCTTTCTTTCTCTCTAAGCTAAGAAGAAAAAATAATCTTTCTCTAAGCTCTATCTTTTCTTTCTAAGAAGACAAGAAGAAAAAGACAAGAAGAAGCTAAGCTCTATCTTTCTTTCTCTCTAAGCTAAAGTAGAAGTAAAAGTAGTAAAAGCTTTACTCTGCCTCCGAGTTTTTTCTCCCGTGGCGCCGTGGCTGGCCATGACAGGCAGCTTACAAGTTCTTGCACTATAGGGGTCTTATTGAGGAAGTTGGGGCCTAAACCAACATGATGGAGATTTTCTTTTTCTTCTATTAGGTGCAAGGTCTCTGGTTTAATTCCTAGGTCCTTGATCCACTTTGAGTTAAGTTTTGTGTATGGTGAGAGAAGGAGATTTAATTTCATTTTATTACATAAGGATTTCCAGTTTTCCCAATACCATTTGTTGAAGAGGCTGTCTTTTCTCCAGTGAACGTTTTTGGCACCTTTGTCTAATATAAGATAACTGTAGGTGTGTGGGTTCGTTGCTGTGTCTTCTATTTTGTACCATTGGTCAACGGGTTATTTTGGTGCCAATACCATGCTGTTTTTGTTACTATTGCTTTGTAGTACAATTTAAGGTCTGGAATAGTAATGCCACCAGCTTCATTCTTCTTGCTAAGAATCGCTTTGGCTATTCTGAGTCTCTTATTTTTCCAGATGAATTTCATGATTGCTTTTTCTGTTTCTATGAGGAATGATATTGGGATTTTGATTGGTATTGCATTGAATCTGTATAGTGGTTTTGGGAGAATGGTCATTTTGACAATATTAGTTCTACCTATCCTTGAACAAGGTAGATCTTTCCATCTTCTAAGATCTTCATTAATTTCTTTCTTTAGCGTGTTGTAGTTTTCATTGTAGAGGTCATTTATTTTTATGTGGTGCTGAGGATCAAACCCAGTGCCTCACACATGTGAGGCAAGTGTTTTACCACTGAGCTACAGCCCCACCCCCTCTCTGTCGTTTTTGATAATAGCCATTCACTCCATCCTGGGGTGAGGTGATACCTCTCTGTGGTTTTGATTTGCATTTTTTTTTTTTTTTTTGGCACTGGGGATTAAACTCAGGGGCCTTCGACTACTGAGCACATCCCCAGCCCTTTTTTGTATTTTTATTAGAGACAGGGTCCCACTGAGTTGCTAAGTGCCTCGCCATTGCTGAGGCTGGCTTTGAACTCGTGATTCCTCCTGCCTCAGCCTCCCAAGTGCTGGGATTACAGGCGTGCACCACCGCGCCTGGCTGTCTGATGGTTTTAATGAGTTAATTTTATGTCTGTTGCCCTAGTGCCCAGTGAAGGTGAGAATTCTTCTGGAATGGGTTAAGGAGGTTGGGGGCCATCATCAGCTTTCCCCACCAAGGTGTAGCCTGAGTGTCCCCCAAACTCTCCTCGGGCTATACCAGCTTGACTGGATTTTCTTTGAGTTCATATAAGGAAAAGGAGTCTTCAAGGGCGGCAGGTGCAGACCTGGCCAGGGGGAGGTGATAGGCTAAGCAGCGCCCCAGAGCTTGAGGTTTTGACTCCTGTGGAGACTGCCTGTCTGAAACCCGACCCCCCCACCCTGAACTAGAGCAGCCTCTCCACTGCTCCTTCTTCTAGGGTGGTGCAGCTTGGCCACAGATGCTTAAAAAAGCCAATCTAGCTGGGCGCGGGGCGCGGTGGAGCATGCCTGGAATCCCAGCACTTTGGGAGGCTGAGGCAGGAGGATCACGAGTTCAAAGCCAGCCTCAGCAATGGTGAGGCACTTAGCAACTCAGTGAGACCCTGTCTCTAAATAAAATACAAAAAAGGTCTGGGGATGTGGCCCAGTGGTCGAGTGCCCCTGAGTTCAATCCCTGGTACCATCAAAGGAAAAAAAAAAAAAAAAAAAAAAAGCCAATCTGAGTTCAAGTTCATGGAATCATTGTCCTGGCACCTGAGGGAAGGTCTTGTTGCCCAGGGTGAACCTGGGGACCATCTGCTCAGCAGAGTAAGCCAGGCACAGGAGGGCAGGTGCTATAAGAGTCCACAGAGGAAGTTTCAGAAGTCACCCAATGCATAGAAACAGACAGTGGAATGGTGGAACGGGGATGGGGGTTGGGGTGGGGGCTGGAATTCAGCGGCCCAGAATCCTGTGCTGCAAGGGGAGAAAGTTCTAGAAACCTGGTGTGTGGCAGTGTGGATGTGCTCCAGGCTGCTGCACTGTGCATTTAGAAGTGTTCACGATGAGCCAGGCACAGTGGCACATGCCTGTAATCCCAGAGGCTTGGGAGGCTGAGGAAGGAGGATCGTGAGTTCAAAGCCAGCCTCAGCAAAAAGTAGGAGCTAAGCACTCAGCAAGACCCTGTCTCTAAATAAAATACAAATAGGGCTGGGGATGTGATTCAGTGGTCAAGTGCCCTTGAGTTCAATCCCTGGTACCCTCCAACCCACCAAAAAAAGTGTTTCTGATGGTAAATCTCATGCGGTTTTTGCTCCAGTAAGGTTAAAAATAAAAGTGTTCTGTTGGAGAGGATGTGGGGAAAAAGGCACACTCATACATTGCTGGTGGGACTGCAAAATGGTGCAACCGCTATGGAAAGCAGTATGGAGATTTCTTGGGAAAATGGGAATGGAACCACCCTATGACCCAGCCATCCCACTCCTGGGTCTGTTCCCAAAAGACTTAAAAATGGCATATTACAGTGACACAGCCACTTCAATGTTTATAGCAGCACAATTCATAATAGCTAGGTTGTGGAACCAACCTAGATGTCCCTCAGTAGATGAGTGGATAAAGAAAATGTGGTATTTATACAAAATGGAATTTTACTCAGCAATAAGAGAGAATAAAATAATGACATTAGGTAAATGGATGAAGTTGGAGAATATAATGCTAAGTGAAATTAGTCAATCTCAAAAATCCAAACACCAAATGTTTTCTCTGATATAAGGAGGTTAGTTCACAGTGTGATTGGATGGGGGTACATAGGATTAGAGGAACACTAGAATGGTCAAAGGAAAGGGGGGCAAGGGAGGGAGCAGGGGGGGGAGAAGGGGGAAAAATGGTGGTTGAATGAGATGGATATCACTATCCTAAACGCATGATTAAAGATCTGAATGGTACTTATATACTTTGTATACAAGCAGTTGTATGTAAAAAGATGATATACTTGTGCATTATGAATAAGTAAATAAACAATATAAAAAACAAATATCTAGTCCTTGACCTCAGAGCTTGCAAATAACAGAAGTGGAATTTGAACCCAAGCCCTTTGGATAGTCTTGCTCTTAACTTCTACTCTGAGTCATATCTGTATAATAGGTGCTCAACAAATATTGGTAAATGAAGGAGGAAATAAATAAATGAATTGAAAAAAAAAGTGTTCAACTTCCTTAGGAAGTTAGGGACAGGGTTTTGGGACACTTTGGTATCTCGAGGAAGGGGTTTCATTGGTGAGACCCTGAGGCCGTGTTTCATTAGTTAGGGAAAGCTGTCGCCCACGGAGAGGCAGCTGGCCTTGGCTTGGGCCCTCAGGTGGCAGGTCAGGGACGCTGTTGGGAGTGCTTGTAAAGGTCACTTTTGGGGTCAGCTGAGACCAGAGAGTTGGTGGGGGGAAGCAAACAGTTTCTTCATATTTTTACCTAAATCTTGGGAGGATGTAGGGTGAGGTAGGTGGTAGTGGGGACCAGTGGGGGGGGGGAGGAAGTGTCTGCTCTGGGCCACTCCAGACGGGCTCAGCTCAAACCCTCCTGCACCCCAGCCCCTAGCTGGGCCTCACCCTCCTGCACCCCAGCCCCTAGCTGGGCCTCTGCTGGTGTTTTCTCACCACCCCTGCAGCCTGCATCTGAGGGGGAGGCTAAGTTCCAAAGCCTTCTGTTGTGTGGTGACCCCAAAAGGTGGCCAGCCCCAGGGAAGGTATGTGTGTGTCCCCAACCCCGCCCCTTCCTCAGCCCTCCCAACGTGAGCGCTTACCATGGGACCCAGCATGCTGCACTTCCTCTCTGACTGCATCTGCGCCTCAGAGGATGTGAAGTCTATTTCTAGAAACCTCTTCCTTCTCAGAAACCCTCTGGCAGGGGGATTCAGCCCTGGGAAACTGGTCCTCCCCGCTGCCCTTACCTCTGGCTCCTGCTCTCCTTAGGATTCACCTCCTCTGGCCTGAGGGGAACCAGCGAGGGATGGAAGGATGGAGCCAGGAGGAGCTCAGAGGCTTGGAGGTTTTGAGGTCGCCGGGGACCAGGGGACAGGACGGAGGTAGGCATGCTGGGCCTGTGGCTGTGTGTGCACTGGTGCCTGTATAAGGGGTGCTGACAGGTTTGACCCCCAGCAGATGGTGCCGGGCTTGCTTGCAGGGGTTCTAGGAAGGTTTCCTCCTGGTCCAAAGTGTGTTGCCCGACCCTGCAGGAGGCAGATGGGGAAGGAGGGGCGCAGGGCCATGTTCGGCAGCCCTCTTACAAGGAGGAGTGCGGGGAGGGGGGGTGGTGGCTGAGCCTGAGGAGGAGGAGGAGAAGCAGAGCAGGAGGCTGAGATGAAGGCAGGGTGCAAAGGGAGGAGCGGGAAGGAAGGAAAGGGGCCTCCTCAGGGATGCTCTGAGCCTGGGGTGGTGCCACAGAGCAGCCCCCAGGAGGAAGTGGACGGGTGCTGTGGGGACTTCCAGCCTCACCCAGAAGCAGGGACAGGGGCTCTAACTCCCCTCATTCGTTCTTCTAGCACTTTCCAACTCTTGCATGGTTAGGATACCATGAACTGGGCATGAAAGGTGGATAATACTTGGCTGAAAACCGTGTGGTTTCACCTACATTTAAGCTGACCTGGTTTTCACATGTGAACCCTTTTTTTTCCTCTTGACAACTGACCTGCTGGGCTCTGGAAGCTTCTCTGACAGTCTTTCTTTGTGGTGAGGATTGTCTCTAGATGCATCATAAGAGGCCTTTCAAGGATGCCCAAACCCAGAGCCCCCTTGGGCGGTGTTCCAAGAAGAGGGTGGAAGCTGCCTTTAGAGCCATGGCTTCCAGTTCAGTGGAATAATTGTTGTGCCTCCTGCTTTTTGAAACTAAGACTTCTGGGCTAGCACAGCAGAAGGGCTTGGAGACAGGTCCTCATTTTGCTAGTGTGTCACTGGGGGTGCTGCTGCGTGGTGTCAGTCCTGATGGACGGCCACTCCCCACTCCTGCACCATGACTCCTGGCTACGGGGTATTGGACCATGTTATAGTTCATGTATGATCTCCATTCCTGCCACCATGGCCACTCTGTGCATGGGGCAGTTGGGTGACAGCAGGGTGGCTGGGGAAAGAGGCCAACTGGTATCATTCTGCCCACTGTCTTTGCTTTTTGGAGTCCTTCTCTGCTGAGTCAGCTTTGGTGGGCATTGACAGAAGACACAACTATCTCCAGGTCTTTCCCTCGTTCTGAGAGGTCTGTTGTATATGTGTCCCAGGCTTCCTGTGTCCAGTGTTCTACTTCCTTCCAGGTCCCCAGCCATCCCACAAACCACTGGCCTCAGCCTGTGAATGGCTCTATAATTGCATATCTGGTAATTTCTCCTTCCCACAAAATGCACAGTCAGTGCACTGCTCAGAGTTCTGCCTGTGGGGAGGGTATCCCTCCGCCACTGTGCTCAGGGATGTCCCGGATGGGGCTGTACTGCTGCAGCTGTTCTGCATTGTGTGCAAAACCATCTGTAAAACCAGGCCCTGGTCTTCCCTTCCTCTATCACCAACTGCAGGGAACTCCTTGTGAGTTCCCAGATGCATGATGGGAGAGAGAAGGCTGTGTAGCAGGAGCAGGGCACCCGGCAGCCTTCATGAGACTAGTGCCTTTAGGACCATTTGTGCCTCACCACTTACATGCCCCTTCCCTTTGATGCTGCAGTGCTGCTCTACACACTTGATCTTTGGCTTGGTGGATGGGTGTCTTAGTCCGTTTTGTGCTACTATCATAGAATGCCTGAGACTGGATAATTTGTAAATAATAGAGGTTCTTTGTTTCTCTCTCCCCTGCCTTCTTTCTTTCTCTTTGTGGTGCTGGGGAATCTAACCCAGGGCCTCCTACATGCTGGGAAGTGCTGTGCCACTGAACTACATCCCCAGCTCTGGAGGTTTATTATAATTGTAGAGGCTGAGGAGTCTGAGATCAAGGGGCCCCCCAGCTGGCAAAGGTCTTGTGCTATATCATCCCATGATGGAAGGCAGAAGAGCAAGGAGGTGGCAGGAGAGAGGGCAAGAAGGGACCAAACTCATTTTTGTAATCCACTTTCATGCTAACCAGCTCTCATGACAATGGCATTACTCTACACGTGAGGGTAGAGCCTGTACCTCACCACCTCTCTTATAGTCCCATCTCCTAACACTGTTGCCTTGGCGATGAAGTTTCTAACATGTGAACTTTGGAGGACACATTTCAACCTTAGAATTCTGTCCCTGGTCCCTAAATGCATTTCCCTTTCACATGCAAAATGCACTCATTCCATCCCCAAGCCCCAGAGTCACCCTGTTCCAGCATTAACTCAAAAGTCCCAAATCCAGAGTCTCATCTAAGTTAGATATGGAAGAGATTCGAGGCCTGATTAATTGTGAGGCATATTCCCTCCAGCTGTGGGCTCTGACGTTGAAGTAAGTAATGTGCTTCCAAAGCATAATGGTGGGACAGGCGCACGACAGACCTTCCCGTGCCAAAAGGGAGAGGAGCCAGGGACCCCAAATTAGTCCAAAACCAAACAGGGCAGGCAACACTGAATCTAGACTCCAGCATAATCTTTGGCTCATGCACAGCCCCCTGGGCACACTGGGGGTTTGGGCCCATACAGCAGCCTCTCAAGCCCACAGCTCTCCCAGGCTGGAGTTGCAAGCTGGTAGCATCATAGTTCTGGGGTCTCTGAGGTGGTCTCATTCCTGCATCTGAAACTCTTTTTTTTAAATATATCTATTTATTTGTTTTTAGTTGTACACAATGCGTTTATGTGGTGCTGAGGATCGAACCCGGGCCACGCACGTGCTAAAGGAGCACTCCACCACCGAGCCACAAACCCCAGCCCATGAAACTCATTTATTTTTAAATTTTTTTATTATTTATTTACTTATTCATCATGCACAAGTATAGTATCTTTTTACATACAACTGCTTGTATACAAAGTATATGTCAAACTTTATAATCAGAAAAATATAAAGGATGAAGAGGTGACGAGGCAAAGTGATCAAACGAGAGCTGGTGACTGGCCGCTGGGATCTTCGGTTGCCCTTGCTGAGGCAGTTTCCATGGAGTGGCTCGAGACTGTCCCCAGAGACTCCCATGACATTGTCCATGTCTACCTGGCCCCCTTGTGGCCTTCTCACTCTGCCTCTTCCCTTTATGGGGTTTTGTTCATTCTCTTAAAATACAAGAGATGGAAAGGACACAGGTGCAGGCTGGTTGGGACAAGGAGGGAACCCACCGCAGGCGAGAGACTGCCTGGGGGTATGAGATGTGGCTGGCCACTTTCAGACTGCGCTATGGGCCCTGGAGTTCTGGCCATGCAAGGGGGTGCTGGGCAAGGGTGCCATAGAGAGAGCTGCTCTCCTGTGGGTCTGCACAGGTAGAGCCTACAGGGGAAGGACCTGTGATCAGGTCAAGGAGAACAGTCTCTTTTTTTTTTTTTTTTTGGTACCAGGGGTTGAACTCAGGGGCACTCGACCACTGGGCCACATCCCCAGCCCTTTTTTGTATTTTATTTAGAGACAGGGTCTCACTGAGTTGCTAAGTGCCTCGCCATTGCTGAGGCTGGCTTTGAACTCGCGGTCCTCCTGCCTCAGCCTCCCTCCCAAAGTGCTGGGATTACAGGCGTGCGCCACCGCGCCCGGCAAGAGAACAGTCTCTTTACAGAGCTGCAGACTCCTCTGTGTCCGGTCAGCGGGTTCTTAGATGATCCAGAAGAATATGAGCAGGGCAGGAGGACTGACCCGTTAAGCAGATCAGCTCAAGGCATGGCACGCAGGGTGGGGCAAGAATAAATAAAAACAGACTCTTGCCTGGCTGGAGTGTGGGGAATGTTTAGGAGAGCAGCCAGAGGCAGGGCTGAACGTGTGGGGTGGAAACGGTTGCACGAGTTTGGCCTGTTAGCTTTAGGACTCTGGGCATAACTTGCCTGGTAAGGGGAGGAAACGAAATCTAGCGGCACTGTTTATAATCTGAAGTAGGACTGCCTCACCCTTAGGCAAGACAGGGAAATTCACAGGTACTTGTTAATTGTTTTAAAATTTAAAGTAATTTAAATAAATAAATTGAAATTACTGATATATATGTACATATTTGTATATATGCATATATATGCCAGAACTTATTCTTTTAATTAATTATATTAAATTAACTTAATTTATTTAAATTATATGACAGCAGAATACATTTTGATTCCTTGTATTCAACTGCCGCCCAAGTTTTCATTTCTCTACTTGTACACGATGTAGTGTCGCATCCTATGAGCAGTCATACAAGTACCTAGGGCAAT
>JAKELJ010001154.1:0-11314 GCA_025594165.1 Tamias sibiricus
TCCTCTGTATACTCATCACCCCTGATTTTTTTTTTTTTCGTTTTGCTGTGCTAGGGATTGAATCTTGGGCCTTGAGCAACTCCACCAGATTGTAAGCGGAACCTTCTAGCTGTTAGAGATTTTATGGCTTCCAAGTTGAAATTGATCTTGGGCTTCACTATACACTGAGCCTTTCCAGTAATATAATCACGTCAATTACTGAATGTAATATAATGTGAGCCCTAATAACAAGAAAAACTTGGTTATAATAATTTTACCACATTGTTTGATAATCAAATAGTGCTTTATATGTGTGTTAGCGAAATTGCAGTAGGGACCGAGGCTCCCGACACTGTCTTATAGGAATAGGAAAGGGGTTTATTGAATTACCAAAGAAACACGCGGAAGGGGATGAGGACAAACCGCGGGGAACGGAGGGAAGCTGGAGCACGCGGGAACGGGAGTGGGGAGCAGGAGCAGGGAGCCGCACGGAACCAGGTGAGAGCAGGAATAACAAAAAGGGCCGAATTTCAGTCCGGGGCTGGCGTAAATAAGTAAACGGGTCATAAAACCCCCTGGAGTGAGTCCTAATGTCCTTAGGCAGGAAAAGAGGTCATGGGGGAGGTAGGTGTATGGACAAGGGTCCTTGGCTGGTCAGGTTTTGTCACGCGAGGATCTCCGGGAGCCGTAGTTTTTTCACAAGGCACCTGGAAAGGTGTGGCCTTCGCCTGGTGGTGTGGCCTCTGCACCTAGAACCCAACATTCCTCCCCCTTTTGAGTGCTTAGGAAGTGGGGCGTCGTGTTTCGATCTGGCTGCTTCGTAGCTGAAATGGGGCGAACGTGGGGTAGTTTTGGGGGGAGGGAGAATGTAGGCAGGCAGGTCAGCTTGAGGGTTAAAAAAATTCCCAGAGGCAGGCACCATAAAGTTGGATCTCTGCAGGAGGGAATTGGATGAAGTTCCTTAAGCCATAAAGTCGGTGAGGGTGTCAACCAGCTGATCTGCAGAGGTCACCGGGGGAATCACCAACTATCCTCTTGGAGAGCATGTAGAATTGTAAGGCAACTCGAGTGTTACAGGTGGCATCTTAACACTATTATGGAAACACAAAGAAACGAAGGTGAGATGGATTAATTGGTCCATAGGCCTGTGTCCACCAGGTGGGACTTACGTAAAGAGCCAAATGGAAGTGCGAAGCACATCATAATGAGCCGTCTGGTGGCAGCTAAGGCAGGACGCAGGCAGGGGCTCTGGTTGACAGGTCATTCGTGTGGTTTTTTTTAGACAGTTGATAGTCCCCTGGGAAAAAACTGGTTAAAGGTTCAAAACGAGAAAAACAGAAAAGATTAGTTTGAGATGGTGTTGGGGAACACAGAGAAAACGAATTTCAAGGGATCATGGACTGGGAGAGCAAGTATATTGAGGGCGTTGTTTGTCATCTTTTTGTGGACCTTCAGTTGGTTGAGCAGCTGGTATTTAGTCCTTGAAATTGAATCCAAGAAGTTCAAATTCCCCGAGGAATTCACCGAAGCTTAGCAGGCCGTGGGTGTGCACAGCACAACCTGGAAAAGGGCCTGCCACTTCGGGGCAAGGGAGGTTGCTCCTCTGTGTCCTGGGGAGGGGAGAAATATACCAAGAACCGGGTGTCCAATGGAAAATGAAGTAGTGAGTCCTATTCGGGTCAGCAGAAATGAAAGCTTGGCACAGTCCATAACGGATAGTCGATTGAAGGACAAAAGGGAAAGAAAGATCTTTGGGTAGGGGTCCCGGAGTTGGGGAAACTCCGGGTGGGAAGGGCTGGTCCGCCCCAACATAACCGCGAAAGGGTAGTAAGAGGGCTTTTTTTGGGAGGACTCTGAGCCTAAAGAGGGCAAGAGGGAGTAGACTTGACCCCAGTCTAAGTGGAGTATCTAGGAGAGTTTTAGTTTTAGGACATCTTTAAGAAGTCCTATTATCCTCTCTACTTTCCCTGAGGACTTTGGGGTATATGGGAATGTGAAAATGCCAAGGGATATAAGGGAAGTAAGAAACAACTCTGGGCAAACCCTGGAAACAAATTCGGCCCGTTGTCAGACTGGATGGAACGTGGGCAATCCGAAACGGGAAGGATTTCTGAGACCTAGAATGGAGGCTACTGGTGGAAGGCCCTTTTATTGAAGTAGGGATGGCCTCCACCCATCCAGAGAAGGGGTCTACAAAACCAGGAGATATGTGTGCCTCCGGGCAAGCTGGCATGTTGGTGAAGTCTATCTGCCAATCAGCTCCTCGGAAGCGGCTCGAGCTTGGTGAGAGGGAAATGTCCCTGGTTTAAAAGGGAGTATTTGGGTAGGTGCGCTGACATGCAGTGCTATGCTGAGGTGAGCTGAGGAGAACTGTGTGTCGTCCGAGTCTGGTGATGAAGGAGGTAGCGAAAGTCTTGAGGGCCTGAAAGGATTAGGATGGAAAAGGGAATGGAGAATAGGAGAGGATGATTGGTGGACGGGGATGTGGGGGTCTGGTAGTAGTAGGACTGGAGCCAGAAGAGAAAGGAGAAGATAGTGCTGCCTCCCTTGCTGCCCTGTCCGCCTTCGTGTTTCCCGGAACTATGGGAAGTCTCCACTGTGGTGTGAAGACAATGGGAAATCCCTATTAACTTGGGCAGGAGAGAGACTTGGCAAATTTTGATATAATTTAGAATTAGTAACAGCAGAAACCTTTTGTGGTCAGCAGCCCTCGCTCCTTTCCATACGCTGAATGGGAAAGCAAAATAATGGTAAGACATATTGTGAGTCTGTGTAAAGGGTGATGGGGTTTTGATCAGCAGCTAATTCGAAAGGGCACGAATGACAGCTATTAATTCAGCCCCGTTGGTTTTGAGTGGTGTTGGGGGGAGGGGTGCTGCCTCAATAACCGCTGATCAGGGAAACGATTAGCGTATCCCGCAAAACGTTTGCCCAGCTCTAAGGAAAGAGGCGCCATCTGTGAACCAAATTAAGGAGGGAGGATCAGGAAGTGGTCAATCTTTAATATGGGAGGGATGGGGGGATTAAAGCCTCGAGTGTCTCTATACCAATCAGTATTCGGGGGCTCTGGGAGATTGGGAGAAGGGAAGACTGGGGTACAGAGGAGCAGGGTTTGGAAGGTGATTGAAGAGGGGTCATGCAAAAAGGAAACAAGGAGAGAAAGAACGCGACAGGGTGGGCAGAGTTATGAAGGCGCTTATATGGTTAGGAAGTCTTTTAAAAAATGAATGAGGAGAGGACAACAGTAAACCTGGGCAACCAAAGGTCAACTTTTTTGATTCCTGCAGAAGTAGGTAAGCAGCAGCCAAAGCCCTAAGGCACTGGGGGCCCCATCCACGACCGTGGGGTCAAGGTTGTTTTGAGAGGGTAGGCAACTGAGCAAAGGAGAGGCTTTGTATTGGCCTAGAACGCCAAGCAGCCAAACCCTTCGTTTCATGGACATAAAGGGTAAATGCTGAAGGAGTCTGGGAGGTGAAGGGCTGGGGCCTGTGACAGTGCCTGCTGCAAATGTTTTAAAACTCGCCTGAATTTGGTCAGGAAGGAATTTGCCCTCAAGCTCCTTAGCTGCCTCGTATCGGGCTTTGCAAAAAGGGAAAAATAGGAATCCAGGCACGGAAATATCCTGCTAGCCCTAGGAAAGAGAGAATTCTCTTCCTTTGTCTTGGGCATGGGAGCTCCTTGATGAGAGGACTTTTCCTGTCTCAGTAAATGGGCCCTTTGATTCGATGGGAAAATCTAACTCCTAAAAAAACCACCTGTCGGGCAAGCGGTACCTTAGGACGTGGAACACGATACCCACGAGAAGCAAGAAAATTTAAAAGGGTGTAAGACGTCTTTCACGAGCTGTGAAGAGGGAAGAGACTGCAGAGGACAGGTCCATCTACCATATTGCAAAGAGGGTGGAATTAGGGAATTTAAGGTCTTTGAGGTCTGCAGCCAATGGTCTGACCAAAGATATGGGGCTGTCTGTAAACCCTGAGGGAGGACTGTCCAGTTCAACTGTTGGGAACACCCGGAAGTATCTGGATCTGTCCAAGTAAAGGCAAAGAGGTCCTTGAGATTCTGGGGCTAAGGGTACAAGTGAAGGAAGGCCTGCTTTCAGTCAATTACGAGAAATGGGTGATAAGGAAGGCATTAAGGGAAAGAATAGTATAAGGATTTGGGACCCAACGGGTTATAGGCCTGACAGCCCATAGCCTCATGTTGAGAGACGAAGATCTTGGACTAATCTAGCCGATAAGGGACACATTGGACATCTGAACTGCCAATATAGGGGTGTTATAAGGAAATGGTGGGTCTGAGAAAGCGTTTCCGCAAAAGAATCTGAGATGTGGGGTTGAAGACCTCTGAGGCTCGCCGGGCTGGAAGTGGATATTGGGCTTTATGGGGAAACGTTGGGGATCTTTCAAGGTAGATTTGTTACGGGGTCACACTGCGCGAGGGGAGGGAGTCTGAGTATCCCAGATTTGGGGTCTACTAAGTCGCAGGGACAGGTAATGAAAGGTTTCTGTGTCGATAGAAGGTTGGGGGGTTTCCGCCGTCGATAGGGGGCTGAGGGGGACTTACATCCCTAGGGGGCGATAGGGTTTCCTCAAAACTCAGCATCATAAGGGGGGTGATGGTCAAGTGCTTTTGAAACGGTAAGAAGAAAAATGGGGGAAGGAGACGGAGCAAGAGACGAACAAAAGCATGACCTGATGGCTAGGCAGATGGAGAATTGATTGAGGCCTTGGAATTGACCAATATGTCCCTGCCCAATAGGGCACAGGACATTGAGGCAATTACCAGAAACTGGTGGGTGAAGGGATGGTGGTGAAGACAGCAAGACAGCATAGGCGTCTTGCGGGGGCGAATAAGCATTTCCCTTCTACCCCGACAATAGGGGAATGGTGCTCATGGTGGTGGGGCCCCATAAAAACTCCCTCAAGACTGAGGAGGACTGGCTCCTGTATCTAGGCAGGAAATTGACGGGCTGTACCTCAACGAGGGAGAGTAACCCTGGGCTTCTTCAATGCGATGTTCAAAACGGTCCGGAGAGGAGCCCCTGGGCCCCCTTCAGTCTTCCCGTGCCAGTGCCAGCAGGCTGGTTTTTGTGACTGGTCCAGCCCCCTGCGGGAGCTGGGGCAGTCAATGCCCCAATGGCCCCATCCTGGAACACTTTGGGCACGGGCGCCTAGGGGGCTTGGGATTTTAGGGCATGTCTCTAGCCCAGTGTCCCTCTTTCCCGCACCTAAAGCAAGGCCCTGGGGGTTCCTCCTGTGTGGACTTATAATGCCCTCTTTTTTGAGGCCTGAGCGTCAGGCCCCTAAGGGCCTGAGCTAACATTGAAAACCTTGATCGCTCAGCCCTTGTCATGTTTTAGAAAACTGCGTCGTTCAGCGTCCTCTTTCACGGTTATGATAGACTTTAAACAGCCCCGTAGGCCAAAATCGCAGGCTGGGAGGGCACGCAGGGCCCAATTCTAAGTTTCCTTAACTTAGCTCGAATGTCGGGGTAGCTCTGAGACAGGAAATAGTCTCTACGGACTTGACGCCCCCCTGGACTCAGGATCTAAGTTTGTGTATTTTTGAAGGGCCTTCGTGAGCCGATCTAAAAATTCAGAGGGGGTCCTCTCCTCCTCGTTTAATAATGTCCTGTAGCTTATCAAAATTAACAGGTTTCTGAGCCGTCTCGTCTTCAAGACAACATCCTCTATACACGTAAGAAACGGGTCCCTTAAGACCACGTCCCCTGGGGCGTTGTAGTCCCAGCGGGTGCCGCTCTTCCGGCACTGCCCGGACCTATAGGGAAATTAGGGTTCATTCTGTGAGTCTCATCTGTCATATGCCTGGCTTGCTCCAGACTCGCCTACGCTCCTCAGGATGTAAAGGTATTTGACAAATAAAGTAGTGTCATGAAAGGTAAGGCTATAGGCTTGAGTGACCCACTGGAATTCTTTTATGTAGCGTCGTAGGGTCAGTTTAAAAGATCCCAAGCGAGCTCGATTTGGACAGATCAGACATGGAAATCGGGAACGTGGAACCCTTACAATTCCCTCATCCCCGCCCCAGCGACCTCCCTGAACGGCGCAATTATCTGACGCCTGTTTTCCCACCGCGAGCGGCGGCATAGGAGGGCTGAACTGCGAAGACGGTTAGAGTGGGAGGCGGGTCTGGAGGAGGTGCTGGGCCCCGGTTTTAGGGCCGGGAAGTTGTACGGGAAGACGCTGGGGAAGAAACGCGGGCCACGCAATGTTCTCCGGAGGCCGTTGAGAAAGAACCGAGGAGGGGGCCAAGCCTGAGGCACCGCGTCTGGTAAGAACGAGTTCCAGAATCTAAGGGATAGGGCCGGAGTTTTGGACTGAGGCAGCGCGCTTCGCGCTCTGCGACGCTGCATGGTCTGGAGAGGGCGGGGAGCCGCGTCTGCAGACTCCCGGAACCGAGGCGGCGGCGCGGCGCGGGCGGGGGTGGCAGCGGAAGCAACGCGGACTGGACCGGAAATTGGAGGAGGGCGGGGATAGCGGCGGGAGTGGCGCTGGAATGACGTTAAGCCGAGAAGGCGGGTCTAACAGAGGGGGGAGGTTCTGGCAGAGCGGAAGGCGGGGGGCGGGTCAAGGATGAAGACAACGACGGAGGGGGAGGAGTCTAAGCTCGGAAGCCCTGCCAATTTTCAAATCATAGCCTGAGCTGGAGGGGAAATCGCTTCGGGGAGCGGCCTTCCAGACTGCCGATACGGGGAGGTGAGCCTCTAGTCCCGGATCGAACCGGGGTCAGTGGAAGATGGGGGAGTGGAATCTGGAAATCTATAAGCAAGAAGACCGTCTCAGGATTGCAACCTGGTGCACACAGAAGGATTGAACGGAGGAGAAAAGAAGGCATCGACATACGGCAACTCCGTCCCATTCTCTTTGATGTTGACAAACTGGAGAGTTTTTTCCCGTAAAAGCCGGAATCTAGGGATCCTGATTCTGGCCACTTATTGGATAGCGGTAAGAGGCCAAATTTTTGTACATAGCTTTATCAATTTGGTCTTGTTAATTTGGGGTTTTAAGCCTAAACTGCTCGATTCTTAGGAGAAACAGTCTCCTGGGCGTTCGGCCTGAAGTGGACAGGGAGGTTTCCCATATTTAGCATATTTCCGCGTATAACGGGGAGGGGCTGATAGAATACTTTGGAAGGCGTCCCCTTTCAAAGTATGAATCAGCGTAAAGAATCCAAGCTCTCTCTCCATAGTCGTCACCGAGGTGAGACGAGCCTTGGGACACCTAAGCACCTTCGTCCCGGACGGCAGGTTTAAAGGTTCTGGGAGCTGTAGCTATAACTCCATGGATACTAGGGAAATTGTTCGTTCCGACGAAAAACGGAAGCTCAAGCCCGGAGTGTGGAGGGGAACCTTAGAAAGCCGAGCGCCGTAGAGGACAGGTGAAATTTTTAAAGTGGAGCGACATAAAGATGGGAGGCGGGGGGGGGAAGAGTTTCTCGGGGTCCACCGTCGCCCTGAAAGGCTTGGGTGGGGTGTGGTCCCCCTACACTGGCCCCCCCAGTGGAGATTGCCGGACGATCAACGGTCAATTCTCGCCGCGCAGTTGCCAAACAGGTTTACGAACTCAGGGTGGACCGGGGGGGCTTACACCCAAATAGCAGCGACGGATGTAGGAAGACAGACGGCCAAGGGAGACTGCGTGTGGACGCTCGTCACCTTTCCCGTCATGGAACCAAATGTTGCGGAATTTGCAGGTAGGGGACCGAAGGCTCGAAGCTGTCGTTTATAGGAAATAGGATTAGGGGCGTTGGTTTGGGGGGGTTTATTGAATTACCCAAAAAAAACACGTGGAGGCGATGAGGACAAACCGGCGGGGAACGGAGGGGAGCTGGAGCACGCGGGAACGGGAGTGGGGAGCAGGAGCAGGGAGAGCCGCAGGAACCAGGTGGAGAGCGAGGAACAAAAAGGGGCGATTTCCGTCCGGGGCTGGGCTTAAATAGAGGAGGGGTCATAAAACCCCCTTGGTGTGAGTCCTTGTCCTATAGGCCAGCAGAGGGCATGGGGGGGAGGTAGTGGTAGTGACAAGGTCTTGCTGGTCAGAGTTTTGGTCACGCTGAGGATCTCGGAGCCGGAGTTTTTTCACAAGGGCCACCTGGGAAAAGGTGTGGCCTTCTGCCTGGGAGGTGTGGCCTTCTGCCTAAACCAACAATGTTACCTCAAAAGAAGATGTTAGCTGGGTGCAGTGCAATCACCTGTAATCCAGCACTTGAGGCTGAGCAGAGGATCGTGAGTTCAAAGCCAGCTCAGCAATGGTGAGGCACTTGGCAATTCCAATGAGACCCTGTCTCTCTATAAAATACAAAAAGGGCTGGTGATGTGGCCCAGTCGGTTGATGGCCCTGAGTTCAATCCCCGGTAACAAAAAAAAGGGGGGGGGCCTGGGAATGTGGCTCAGCGTAACGCGCTCGCCTACACGGTGCGCGGCCCTGACGGTTCGATCCTCAGCAACCATGTACACATAAACCATTGTGTACACTAAAGCAAATAAATACTATTTTTAAAAAAAAAAAAAAAGAACAAAAAGAAAAAAGAATGATGTTGTGGGAGCGGTGAAATTATGTTTTGTTTTTGGTTTTTTTTTTTTTTTTTTTTTTGGTACCAGGATTGAACGCAGGGGGCACTACGACCACTGGGCCACATCCTCAGTCCTTTTTTGTAATTTTATTAGAGACAGGGTCTCCTGATTGCTAAGTGCCCTCCTCCATTGCTGAGGCTGGCTTTAGAACTCGCGATCCTCCTGCCGTCAGCCTCCCAAGTGCTGGATTACAGGGTGGCGCCACGCGCCTTGTCTGCATTAGGTATTTGTCTTAAATTTTTATTGTGGGGTTGTGCTGCAGCTTTGACTTGTGTAGAGGAAAAGAGAGACATATAACATAAGTATTATCTTAATACGTTTTTCTCCTGTTCATTTAGAAATTCTTTTGTGTTTTGGGGGATCTAGGGATTGAACTCAGGGGCACTTGACCACTGAACCACATCCCCAGCCCTTTTTTGTATTTTATTAGAGATAGGGTCCTCACGAGTTGCTAAGTGCCTCGCCCATTGCGGAGGCTGGCTTTGAACTCATGATCCTATTGCCTCAGCCTCCCAAGTGCTTGGGATTACAGGCGTGCGACACGGGCTGGCTCTCAAATCTGGAAGATAAGAAATGTTCTTGGGGGCTGGGGGTTGTGGCTCAGTGTTAGAGTGCTTGCCTGGCATGTTGAGACACTGGGTTTGATCCTCAGAACCACATAAAAACAAATAAAATAAAAGGGGCTTGGGGTTTTTGTGGCTTAGGGTAGAGTGCCTTGCCTAGCATGGTGAGGCAACTGGGTTTTTGGTTCCCTGGCACACATTAAAAAAAAAAAAAAGTATTTATAAATAAATAAATAATAAATAAACGAAAATAAAGGTATTTGCCCACATCCCTCCACAAAAAAATATTAAAAAAAAAAAAAAGTAAGAAATTCCATAGGTGAGAACCAATGGATCTCCTAATTTAGGATCTGCTTTGGCTTAAACTATGTTTACTGAGTTATTGAAATATTTGCAAATCATTTTTAGCTTGGTAACTTTGGAAACGAAATTAAATTGATGTTAGTTTCAATCATATAATATGGGCTGAAGCAGAGATTGCCAAAACATCATTAAAATTTGAATCCAAATTCAATAAATTTTTCATAGGATGTAATAGAGAATGAAATCTCAGACCAATATCTCATTTTACCATTGTTCTGATTAGATTTAGGATAAGTATATTTTCTTATGTTTGGAGTAGTTTGGGAGGAACCCCAGGGCCGTATGCATGCTAGGCAATGCTTTATCATGAGATTCACTCTCAGCCCCTGTGTAGCATATTTCTTTAAAAAAATAATTTGTACCTATTTCTTTTTTACTTTTTAAATACTTTTTTGTTGTTGTAGTGGTTACACCTTCCTTTATTTATTTTATGTGGTGCTGAGGATCTAACCCTGTGGTGGGCCTCACAGGATGTGAGGCAAGTGCCCACCACTGAGCCCATCAACCCTAGCCCTGTGTGTTGCATATTTAAAAGTAAAAATTTTATTGGTTAATATATCTAACCACTTGTCTGCCCAAGTATTTTTATGCTGATTTAGAGTAGAATTAGAATGATATACACTTAGCTTCTTTACTGGTATGCTATGTACCAGGTCAGGAACCCTTCACTAAAAAATTTACACTAAATTTGTTGTAGGGTTTAAAAATAATATTATATAATTAATGAATACAAGTGGACAGTGGATTATCGATTAGATTCTATTCATAAGCTTGGACAGTTCTGGATGTGATACAAATAGGTGCAACCTGATAGGTGATGTCTTGGTTTAAAAAGTAAGTTGGTAGCCAAAACAGTTTTGTTTTTGATATACACAACAATTTTTGAGTAGTATATAAAAGTGCATGGTCTGGGAAGTAAAATATGTCTCTGAGCCAGGCCAATTGTGCTGCAGGCCTGTAATCCAGTGGACTGGGGACGCTGAGGGCAGGAGGATCAAAAGTTCAAAACCTGATTCAGGCAACTAAGCAAGGCCCTTAAGCATTTAGTGAGACCATCTCAAATTAAATAGGCTTGGGGTGGGATGTGGCTCTTAAGCACCCCGGGTTCAAACCCTAAGGTACCAAAAAAAAAAAAAAAAAAAAAAAAAATCGTATTTTAGTCTTTTATTTAGCATGTATAGGCATATGTAAGTTAATAAATGATTTAATTCATATCTATTTAAAGTAACTGATGTGTTTTGAACAGTGGAGATAATAATATTGTCTTTCCATTTTCTTGCCCACCACTGCCCTCCTCCCCTCCCTCCCCTTCCCTTCCCTTCTGCATCCCCTCCTCCCTCCTCTTCACCTCCCCCTACTCTCCCTTTCTTTTCATCTCCATTCCCTTCCATCTCCCTCCACCTTTCCCCCCTCCTCCTTTCTCCCTTGGCAGTACTAGGGATTGAACCTGTGGGGCACTATCACTGAGCTACATGTCTAGCCTTTTTTCCAAAAATTTTGAGAAGGGTCTTACTAATATTACTTAGACTGGCCTTGAACTTATGACTTTTATCTGTCTTAGCCTTGCTGAGCAGCAGGGGATTACAGGCGGTGTCACTGTGCCTGTCTTGTTTTTTATTTTCTTAAAAATTTTTTTTTCTAGCCGGGCGCAGGGGTGGTGGTTGGCGCACACCTGAATCCCAGCACTTGATTGAGGCTTTGAGGCAGGAGGATCGCGAGTTCAAAGCCAGCCCAGCAATGGCGAGGGCACTTAGCAACTCAGTGAGACCCTTGTTCTAGTAAAATACAAAAAAGGGCTGGGGATGTGGCCAGAG
>JAKELJ010001155.1:0-11307 GCA_025594165.1 Tamias sibiricus
AAAAGAGTTGGGAATCTCCACAGCAAAGCGTTTTAGTTAACTTTAAATAATTCCATGTTCTTAGCTTCTGGGCACTAGGTTTCTTTGTGTATCTTCAATGAAGTCTGCAAAAATGATTCGCTCATGTGCCCCTCATGACCCCCAGTTTTGGTCACCCTACTATCAAGTTGTGTTTTGTTAGAGCCTATTGGATGTTTACCCAGATTAGGCGAATTGTCCTGAAAACGCCTGATAGTTTTAATTCCTCAATAGTTTTAATGCTAAACATTCAAAACACTGAAAAGCAATTCAGATCACAAAGCACAGCTGTGTTTCTCTCCTCCACCTGGTTGAAGTATCTCAAAGCTGAATCATTAGGGCAGCAATGCATTTGAAACTCACAGACAAGCGTTTTAGCGAACTGGAAATAATACCATGTTTTCTTAGCATCTGGTACACTCGATTTCTTTGTGTATTTCAATGAAACTCTAAAAAAATGATTCTCTCATGTCCCCACTCATGACTACCCCAATGTTTGGTCATTTCACCATCAAGTGGTGTTTTGATTAGAAACTATTGGATATATTACCCTGTTTTAGGCCATTGCCTGAAAACGCCCTGATAGTTTTAATTCCTCAATGGTTAATGCTAAAACTTTGAAAACGCAGAAAGCATTTCAGATGACAAGACACACTGTGCTTCTTTCCTGGATGAAGTATCTCAAAGCTGAATCACTGACAGCCAAAGAGTTGGAATCTCACAGAAAAGCGATTAAGCGAAGTTGAAATAATTTATGTTTTCTTAGGTTCTGGGCACTAGGTTTCATTTGTGTATTTCAATGAAAACTCTGAAAAAATAATTCTCTCATGGCCCCTCATGACTCCCCATGTTGGTCATTCCCACCATCAAGTTGTTTTTGTTTAAGATTTATTGGTTTTTAACCCTGCTTAGGCGAATTTGCCTGAAAACACTTGTTTAGTTTAATTCCTAATGGTTTAATGCTAAAACTTTGAAAACGCAGAAAGCAAATTCAGATTCACAAGAGCACACTGTGCTTCTCTTCTGGTTACAGTATCTTCAAAAAAGCCCGATGGAATACACTAGTAGCAAAAGAGTTTGAAACCCACGGATAAGCATTTTAGCGAACTGTGGAATAATACCTTGTTATTCTTAGCTTCTGGACCACTAGTTTTTCTGTGTAACTTCAATCATCCCCTGAAAAAATGATTCTCTCATGTGCCCCTCAAGGCTCCCAAAGTTGTCATAATGCCCACAATCACGTGTGTATTTTTAAGAGCCTATTGGATGTTTAAACTAAAGAACCCCTGATTAAGGCGAAATTTACCTGAAAACGCCTGTTAGTTTAATTACTAAATGGTTAATGCTAGAGAACTTTGAAAACACAGAACAGCACTTTCGTTCACAAGAACTCACTCTGCTCTCTCCTGGTTCAAGTATCTCAAAGCACAATTTCTAGGTAGACAAAATAGTTTTCCAAACTCACATAAAGCGTTTTTAGCAAACGGGAAATATTCCATATTTCAAAGTCTCCTTGGCACTAGTTTCTTTGTGTATGTTCAATGAAACTCTGAAAATCAATGATTCTCCTCATGTGCCCCCTCCTGGGTCCCTAGTTGGTCATCCCACTATCATGTGTGTTTTTTTTAGAGCCTATTGGATATTTCCCCTGAATTGGCTAATTTGCCTGAAAAACGCCTGTTAGTTTAATTCCTCAAATGTTAATGCTAAAACTTTGAAAAAGCAGAAAAGCAATTCAGATTACAAGAGCACACCTGTGCATCTCTCCTGTTTAAGTATCTCAAAGCAGAATCACTAGGTAGCAAAAGTGTTTGAAACTCACAGAATAGCATTTTAGCGAACTGGAAAAAGATACCAAGATGTTTCTTAGCTTCTGGGCACTAGTTTCTTTGTGTATTTCAATGAAACTCTGAAAAAATGATTCTCTCATGTTCCCCCTCATGACTCCCCAAGTTTCGTCATCCCTCCCTCAAGTGTGTTTGTTTAGAGACTATTGGATGTTTACCCTGATAGGCGAATTTGCATGAAAACGCCCTGTTAAGTTTAATCCTCAATGGTTAACCTAGAATTTGAAAACAAAGAACAGCACTTTTATTTCACAAGACCACACTGTGCTTCCCTCCTGGTTCACGTATCACAAAGCTGAATCACTCAGTAGCAAAAGAGTTTCAAACCACAGAAAAGAGTTTTGAAGCGAACTGAAATATTCCATGTTTTCATAGCTCCTGGGCACTAGTTTTATTTGTGTATTATCAATGAAACTCTGATAAAATGATTCTCCTCATGTGCTCCTAATGGCTCCCTGAGTTTGGTCATCCCAAACCATCACGTGTGTTTTAATATAGAGCCTATTTGATGTTTACCCTGATTTTTGCGAATTTGCTGATAACGACCTATTATTTACTTCCCTCAATGGTAAATGCTAAAAAACTTTGAAAACGCAGAAAAGCAATCAGAATCACAAGGAACACACTGTGCTTCTCTCCTGGTTGAAGTAAACTTCAAAGCAAATCACTAGGTAGCAAAACAGTTTCCAAACTCACAGAAAAGCTTTTTAGCTAACTGGAAAATTCCATGTCTCTTAGCTCCTGGGAACTAGGTTTGTCTTTGTGTACTTTCAATAAAACTTTGATAAAATTTAATATTCTCATGTGCCCCTCATGGACCCCGAGTTTAGGTCATCCCACATCACGTTGTGTTTGTTAGAGTCCTATTGGATTGTTATACCCCCTGATTAGGCGAATTGGCCTGAAGAACCCTGTTAGTTTAATTCCTCAATGGTTAATGCTAGAACTTTGAAAAAGCAGAAAAGCAATTCCAGATTACAAGAGCAACACTTTGGGCTTCTCTCCTGTTTTGAGATCTCAAAGCTGAATCACTAGGTAGCAAAAGAGTTTGAAACTCACAGATTAGCGTTTTTAGCTGAACTGGAAATAATACCATGTTTCTAGCTTATGGCAATAGGTATCTTTGTTGTAATTCAATAAACTCATGAAAACAATGATATCACCTCATGTTCCCCTCATGACTCCCCAAGTTTGGTCAACCCACCAACCTCAAGTTGTCGTTTTGTTTAGAGACTATGGAGGTTACCCCTGATTAAGGCGAATTATCCTGAAAACGCCCTGTAAGTTTAATTCCACAATTGTTAATGCTAGAAATTAGAAAACACAGAACAGCAACTTTAGGTTCACACGAGCACACGGTGCTTCTCTCCCTGGTTCAATTATCTCAAAGCAGAATCACTAGTTAGCAAAAGAGTTTCAAACTCACAGAAAAGCGTTTAAGCGAACTGAAATATTCCATAGATTCTTAGCTCCTGGTCACTAGGTTTCTTGTATAATTTCAATAAAACCTGATAAAATGATTCTCACATGTGCCCCTCATGGCTCCCCGAGTTTGGTCCATTCCACCATCATGTGTGTTTTGTTGAGCCTAATTTGGGATGTATACCCTGATTAGGCGAATGTGCCTGAAAACCACGCCTGTTAGTTTAATTCCTCAAGTTAATGGTAAAACTTTGAAAACGCAGAAAAGCATTTCAATCACAAAGCACACTGTGCATCTCCCTGGTTGAAGTATCTCAAAGCTGAATCACTAGTAGCAAAAGAGGTAAAATCTCACAGAAAAGCCATTGAGCGAACTGGAAATAATTCCATGTTTTCTTATCTCTGGGCACTAGTTTCTTTGTGTATTTCAATGAACTCCCTGAAAAAATGATTCGCTCATTGCCCCTCATGACTCCCCAAGTTTGGTCATCCCACCACCATCACGAAGTTTTCTTAAGAGCCTTTGGATGTATACCCAGATTAGGCGAATTACCTGAAAACGCCTGTTAGTTTAATCCTAAATGGTATAATGCTAGACTTTGAAACACAGAACAGCACTTTCGTTTCAAAAGAACTCACTCTGCTTCTCTCCTGGTTTCAAGTATCTCAAAAGAAGAATCACTAGGTAGCAAAAGAGTTTCAAAACTCACAGAAAAGCCTTTTTGGCGAACTGGAAAATATTCATGTTTCTTACACCTGGGCACTAGTCTCTTTGTGTATTTCAATGAAACTTTGAAAAATGATTCTCTCATGTGCCCTCCCTGGGTCCCCGATTTGGTCATCCACTATCATATGTGTTTTTTTTTAGATCCTACGGATGTATTTAACCCTGATTTGGCGAATTTTCCTGAAAACTCCTGTTAGTTTATAATTCCTCATGGTTAATGCGAGAACTATTGAAAACCGCAGAAAACCATTATTCAGATCACAAGAGCACACTGTTTCTTATCACCTGGTTAAAGTAATCATCAAAGCTGAATTCACTAGGTAGGACCAAAAGCGTTTGGATCCTCACAGAAAAGCCTTTGAGCAAACTGGAAATATTTTTCCATGTTTTTTAGCTTCTGGGCCCCGGTTTCCTTTGGGTGCATTTCCAATGAAACCATCTGAAAAAATGATTCCCCTCCATGTGGCCCGCTCAATGACTCCCCAAGTTGGTCAATCCCACCATCAAGTGTGTTTTGTTTAGAGACTATTGGATGTTTAATCGCCTGATTAGCAGGCGAATTTTCCTGAAAACTGCCAGTTTAGTTAAATTATTCCTCAATGGTTTAAATGCTAGAACTTTGAAAAATGCCGAAAAGCAATTCAGATCACGAGAGACACACTGTGCTTTCTCTCCTGGTTAACAGTAGCTCAAAGCTGAGATCACTAGGTATCACAAGCGTTTGGATCATCACAGAAAAAGCTTTGAGCAAACTGAAATAATTCCATTTTTCTATAGGCTTCTGGGCACCAGGATTTCTATTGTGTATTTTCAATGAAACTCTGAAAAAATGATTCCCGCCACGTGCCCCTCATGAACTCCCCAAGTTTGGTCCATCCCACCATCAAGTGTGTTTTTGTTTAGAGACTATTGGATATTATACCCTGATTAGGCGAATTTGCCTGAAACACCCTTGCTTAGTTTTAATTCCTCCATGGTTAATGCTAAAACTTAGAAAAAGCTGAAAAGCAATTCAGATTACCAGAGCACACTGTGCTTTCTCTCCGGTTAGAAATATGTACAAGAGCTTAATCACTAGGTTAGCAAAAGTGTATGAAACTCACAGATTAGCGTTTTTAGCGAACTGGAAATAATTCCATGTTTCTTAACTTCTTGCCACGATGGTTTTCTTTGTGTATTTCAATGAAACTCTGAAAAAATGATTTCTCTCAATTTGCCCCTCATGGCTCCCCACGTTATGGTCATCCACATCATCACGATGTGTTTTTGTTTAAAGCCTCTTGGATATTAACCATGAAATAGGGGAATTTTGCCTGAAAACGCAATGTTATTTTTAAATTCCTAAAAGTATTAATGCTAGAACAATGAAAACGCATAAAAGCACTAATACAGATCACAAGAAGCAAATGGTGCTGTCTCTCCATGGTTGAAGTAATCTCAAAGCCAGAATACACTAGGAATCACAAGAGTTTTGAAAACTCACAGAAAAGCATTTTAGCGAAGGGGAAATAGTTTCCAATGTTACTTACTTCTGGTGCACTAGGTTCCGTTGGATATTTCAATGAAACACTGATAAAAATGATTCTCTTCATTTGTCCCTCAATGGATCCCCAAATTTGGTCATATTCTCTATCCACGTGTGTCTTAATTTAGAGCCTTATTGGATATAAACCCAGATATAGGCAAAAATTTGCCCTGAAAAAACACCTGTTTAGAGTAATTCCTCAATGGTTAATGCTAGAACTTTGAAAATGCAGGAAAAGCAATATCAGATCACCTAGAGCACACGTGTTGCCTTTCTCTCGTGGTTCAAGTATTCTCCAAGCCCTGAATCACTTGAGGCAAAATTAGTTTGAATCTCACAGAAAAGCGTTTTAGCGAACTGGAAATAATATCCATGTTTTCTATAGCTTCATGGGAACAAGGTTTCTTTGTTGTAATTTCGAATGAAACACTAAAAAAATGATTCCTACATCATGTGCCCCTCATGACTCCCCAAGTTTGGTCACCACACCATCAAGTGTTTTTTTGTTTAGAGACTAATTTAAATGTTAACCCAGAATAAGCGGAATTTGCCTGAAAACCGCCAGTGAATCTTAATTCCTCAATGGTTAATAGCAAGAACACGTTGAAAACACAGAACAGCACTTTCGTTCACAAGAGCACACATCCTGCTTCTCTCCTGGTTCAAGCATCTCAAAGTAGAATCACTAGGTAGACAAAACAGTTTCAAAAACTTACACAGAAAAGCATTTTAGCGAACCTGGAAAAAATTCCATTGTTTCCATAGCTCCTGGGAAGTAGGTTTCTTTCGTGTATTTCAATGAAACTCTGGAAAAAAATGCTTCATCTCTCATGTGCCCACTCATGGGTCCCCGAGTTTTGTCATGCCCATCATCATGTGTGTTTTTGTTTAGAGCCTATGGATGTTTACCCTGATTAGGCGAATTTGCCTGAAAACACCTGTTAGTTTTATTCCTCAGTGGTTAATGCGCTAGAAACTTTGAAAACACAGAACAGCACTTTCGTTCACAAGAGCGCACTCTGCTCTCTCCTGGTTCAAGTATCTCAATGCAGAATCATCTAGGTAGCAAAAGAGGTATCAAACTCAAAGAAAAGCGTTTTTTAGCGAAACTGGAAATATTCCATGTTTCTTAGCTCCTGGGCACTAGTTTTCCTTGTGTATTTCAATGAAACTCTAAAAAAAATGATTCTCTCATGTGCCCCTCATGACTCCCACGTTTGGTCAATCACACCATCAAGTGTGTTTTGTTTAGAGACTATTGTATGTTTTACCCTGATTAGGCAAATTTGCCTGAAAACGCCCCCCGTGTTCGATTAATTCACTCAATAGTTAATGCTAGAACTTTGAAAACACAGACAGCACTGTTCCGTTCACAGAGCACACTCTACGAAAACTTTGCTTCTCTCCTGGTCTTCAAGTATCTCAAAGCAGCATCCTAGGTAGCAAAAGAGTTATCAAACTCACAGAAAAGAGCTTTTTTAGCAAACTGGAAATATTCCAAGTTTCTTAGCTCCTCGGCACTAGGTTTCTTTGTGTATTTCAATGAAACTCTGAAAAAATGATTCTCTCATGTGCCCCATATCATGGGTCCCCGAGTTGGTCATCCCACCCTATCATGTGTCCGTTATTTTTTTTAGAGCCTATTGGATATTATACCCTGATTTGGCGAATTTGCCTGAAAACGCCTGTTAGTTTAATTCCTCAATGGTTAATGCTAAAACTGTTTGAAAAAGCAGAAAAAAGCAATTCGAGAATGATACAAGAGCACACTGTGCTTCTCTCCCCTGTTTGCAGTATCTCAAAGCTGAATCACTAGGTATCAAAAGTGTTGAAAACTCACAGATTAGCATTTTAGCGAACTGGAAATAGATACCATGTTTCTTAGCTTCTGGGCACTAGGATTTCTTTGTGTTAATTCAATGAAACTCTGAAAAAATGATTCTCCTCATGTTCCCCTCATGACCCCTCCCCAAGTTTGGTCCATCCCACCCTCAAGTGCTGTTTTGTTTAGAGACTATTGGATGTTTACCCTGAATAGGCGAATTTGCCTGAAAACGCCTGTTAGTTTAATTCCTCAAATGGTTAACGCTAGAAGTTTGGAAAACACAGAACAGCACGTTTAGTTCACAAGACCACACTGTGCTTCCCTCCTGGTTCACGTATCTCAAGCTGAATCACTAGGTTGCAAAGAGTTTCAAACTCACAGAAAAGCGTTTTAGCGAACTGAAATATTCCATAGTTTCTTAGCTTCCTGGGCACTAGGTTTACTTTGTGTATTCAATGAAACTCTGATAAAATGATTCTCTCATGTGCTCCTCATGGCTCCCTGATTTTGGTCATCCCCACCATCACGTGTGTTTTATAATAGACGGCCTATTGATGTTTACCCTGATTATGCGCGAAATTTGCGTGATAATGAACTATTTTAGTTTACTCCTCCTGTCAATGGTAATGCTAAAAACTTTGAAAAATGCAGAAAAGCAATTCAGATCACAAAAACACACTGTGCTTCTCTCCTGTTGAAGTATCTCAAAGCTGAATCACTAGGTAGCAAAAAGAGTTGGAATCTCACAGAAAAGCGTTTTAGCGAACTGGAAACACTCCATGTTTCTTAGCTTCTGGGCACTAGCGTTTCTTTGTGTATTTCAATGAAAACTCTTAAAAAATGATTCTCCTCATGTGCCCCTCATGGATGTCCAAGGTTGGTCATTCCACCATCAAGTGTGTTTTGTTTAGAGACTATTGGATGTGAAACCCT
This sequence comes from Tamias sibiricus, assembly GCA_025594165.1. Classification (NCBI taxonomy): domain Eukaryota; kingdom Metazoa; phylum Chordata; class Mammalia; order Rodentia; family Sciuridae; genus Tamias; species Tamias sibiricus. The sequence continues at coordinate 8,298 of JAKELJ010001155.1, forward strand.
GATTAGCCCCGAATTTGCCTGAAAACACTTGTTTCCGGTTTAATTCCTTAATGGGTTAATGCTAAAACTTTGAAAACGCAGAAAAGCATTCACGACCACAAGCAACACACTGTGCTTCTCTCTCCTGGTTGAAGTATCTCCAAAGCTGAATCACTAGGTAGCAAAAGAGTTGGAAACTCACAGAAAAAGCGTTTTAGCGAACTGGAAATAATTCCATGTTTTCTTAACATCTGGCCACGAGTTTTCTTTGTGTATTTCAATGAGAGCTCTGAAAAAATGACTCTCTCATGTGACCCTCATCACATTTTAAGTTTGGTCATCCCACCATCAAGTGTGCTTTGTTTAGAGACTATTGGATGTTTACCCCTGATTAGGCCAATTTGCCTGAAAACGCCTGTTAGTTTAATTCCTCAATGGTTAAATGCTAGAAATTAGAAAACACAGAACAGCACTTTAGTTCACATGAAGCACACTGTGCTTTCTCTCAATCCTGGGTTCAATTATCTCAAATGCAGCAATCACTAGGTATCAAAAGAGTTTCAAACTCACAGAAAAGCGTTTTTAGCGAACTGAAATATTCCATGATTCTTAGCTCCTGGGCACTAGGTTTTCTTTGTATATTTTCAATAAAACTCTGATAAAATCTGATCTCTCATGTGCCCCCTCATGGCTCCCCGAGTTTGGTCATCCCACCATCATGTGTGTTTTGTTTTGGAGCCTATTGGATGTTTACCCGGATTAGGCGAATGTGCTGAACAAATGCCTGTTAGTTTAATTCCTCAATGGTTAATGTGTAAAACTTTGAAACGCAGAAAAAGCATTTCAGATCCACATGAGCACAATGTGCTTCTCTCCTGGTTAAAGTAATCCTCAAAGCTGAATCAATAGTTAGACAAATCGAGGTAAAATTCTCACAGCAAAAGCCTTTGAACGAACTGGAACTAGATTCCATGTTTCGTAGCCTTCTGGGCACTGAGGTTTCTATGTGGTATATTCAATGAAACTCTGAAATAATGATTTCTCATGTGCCCCCTCATGACTCCCCCACGTTTGGTCATCCAACACAACACGTGCGCTGTTTTTTCTATATGAGCCTACTGGATGCTTATACCCTGATTAGGCGAAATTTACCATGAAAACGGCCTGTTAGTTTAATCTTAAATGGTTAATGCTAGAACTTTGAAAACACAGAACAGCCACTTTCAGTTTCACAAGAACTCACTTGCAGTGCGTCTGCTTCTCTCCTGGGTCAAGTATCTCAAAAAGCATGAATCACTAGGTAGCAAAAGGAGTTTCAAACTCACAGAGAAAAGCCTTTTTGCCGAACTGGAAACTATTCCATGTTTCTTAGCTCCTCGGGCACTAGTTTTCTTTGTGTAATTTCACATGAAACTTTGAAAAAAAATGATTCTCTCATGTGACCCTCAATTGGTCAATGAGCCGAGTTGGTCATCCCAGACTATCAAGGGTGATTTTTTTTAGATTCCTATTGGATGGTTACCCTGATGTTGGCGAATTTTGCCTGAAAACGCCTGTTAGTTTAATTCCTAAATATGGTTAATGCTAGAACTTTGAAAAAGCAGAAAAGCAGCATTTCAGATCACAAGAGCACACTGTGCTTCTCTCCTGGTTAAACTATCTCAAAGCATGAATCACTATGGTAGCATAAAAAGCGTTTGATCTCACAGAAAAGCCTGGTTTGAGCAAACTGGAAAATAATTCCATGTTTCTTAGCTTCTGGGCAACAAGTGGGTTTCACACTTTGTGTATTTCAATGAAATCTCTGAAAATAATGATTACCTCACGTGCCCCTCATGGAATCACCCAAGTTTAGGTCATCCCACATCACATCAATGTGCTGTTTTGTTTAGAGACTATTGGCATATTTACCGTGGATTAAAGGGGGGCGAATTTGCCTGAAAACACTCCTCTGTTCACGTTTAATTCATCAATGGTTAATGCTAAAAACTTTGAAAAAGGCAGAAAAGCCAATTCAGATTCACAAGAGCAACACTGTGCCTTCTCTCCTGTTTTGAAATATCTCAAAGCTGACATCACTTAGGTAGCAAAAGTGTTTGATAACTTAACAGATTAGCGATTTTAGCGAACTGGAAATAATACCCATGTTTCATTTAGCTTCCTGGGCACTAGGTGTTCTTGTGTGTACTTTCCAATGAAACTCTGATGAAAAATGATTCCCTCTCATGTGCACCCCTCATTGGCTTCCCCCAAGTTTGGGTCATTCCCACCATCAAGTGAGTTTTGTTTAGAGACTATTGGGATGTTGACCCTGATGTAGGCGATATATTAAGGCCTGAAGAACGCCTCTGTCTAGTTTAATTCCTCAATGGTTTAATGCATATGAACTTTGAAAACGATGCAGAAAAGACTTTAGATCACAGAGACAGACATGGGCTGATTCTGGTCATGGTTGAAGTATCTCAAAGCTGAATCACTATGGAATGCACATGAGGTTGTAAACTCACAGAAAGGAAAAAGCGATTTTAGCGAACTGGAAATAATTCCAATTGTTTCTTAGGCTCCTGGGTATAGTAGGTCTTTCTTTGTTGTATTTTCAATGAAAAACTCTGGACAAAAATGCTTCTCTCATGTTGCACTCATGGTTTCCCGAGTTTGGTCATGCTTCTCATCATCACGGTGTGGTTTTGTTTAGCGCCCCTCTTTGGATGTTTTACCCCTGATTAGGCGAATTTCAGTGCCTGAACAGCCTCGTTTTGTTTTATTCCTCAAGTGCGTATAATGCTAGAACCTTTGAAAACTGCAGAACAGCTCTTTCGTTCACAAGAGGCCACTCTGCTTTCTCTGGTTCATACCGTTTCTCAATGCAGAATAACTAGGTAGCAATAAGTGGTTCAAACTCAAGAAAAGCGTTTTTTAGCGAATGGATCTATTCATGATTTACTTAGCTTCCTGGGCACTAGGTTTCCTTGTGTATTTCAATGAAACTCTAAAAAAAAATGTTTCTCTAATGTGCCCCTCATGGACTCCC
>JAKELJ010001156.1:0-11303 GCA_025594165.1 Tamias sibiricus
AACTGGAAATAATTCCATGTTTCTTAGCTTCTGGGCACTAGGTTTCTTTGTGTATTTCAATGAAACGCTGAAAAAATGATTCTCTCATGTGCCCCACAAGGCTCCACAAGTTTGGTCATCCCACCATCAAGGGTGTTTTGTTTACAGTCTATTGGATGTTTACCCTGATTAGGCGAAAATGCATGAAAACGCCTGTGAGTTTAATTCTTAAATGGTTAATGCAAGAACTTTAAAAACGCAGAACATCACTTTAGTTCACAAGAGCACACTGTGCTTCTGTCCTGGTTCAAGTATCTCAAAGCTGAATCACTAGATAGCAAAAGAGTTTCAAACTCACAGGAAAGCGTTTTAGCCAACTGGAAATAACTCCATGTTTCTTAGCTTGTGGGTACTAGGTTTCTTTGTGGATTTCAATGAAATTCTGACAAAATGATTCTCTCTTGTGCCCCTCATGACTCCCCAAATTTGGTCAATCCACCATCACGGGTTTTTTGTTTAGAGCCTATTGGATATTTACCCTGATTAGGCGAATTTCACTGAAAACGCTTGTAGTTTAATTCCTCAATGGTTAATGCTAGAACTTTGAAAATGCAGAAAAGCACTTCAGATCACAAGAGCACACTGTGCTCCTGTCCTGGTTCAAGTATCTCAAAGTTGAATCACTAGGTAACAAAAGAGTTTCAAACTCACAGAAAAGCGTTTTAGAGAACTGGAAATAATTTCATGTTTCTTAGCTTCTGGGCACTAGGTTTTTTTGTGTATTTCAATGAAACTCTGAAAAAATGATTCTCTCATGTGCCCCTCAAGGCTCCCCAAGTTTGGTCATCCCACCATCAAGGGTGTTTTGTTTACAGTCTATTGGATGTTTACCATGAATGGGCGAATTTCACTGAAAACGCCTGTAGTTTAATTCCTCAATGGTTAATGCAAGAACTTTGGAAATGCAGAAGAGCACTTCAGATCACAAGAGAACACTGTGCTTCTGTTTTGGTTCAAGTATCTCAAAGCTGAATCACTAGGTAGCAAAAGAGTTTCAAACTCACAGAACAGCGATTTAGCCAACTGGAAATACTTCCATGTTTCTTAGCTTCTGGGTGCTAGGTTTCTTTGTGTATTTCAATGAATCTCTGACAAAATGATTCTCTCTTGTGCCCCTCATGGCTCCCCAAATTTGGTCATCCCAGCATCACGGGTTTTATATTTAAAACCTATTGGATATTTACCCTGATTAGGCGAATTTCACTGAAAACGCCTGAAGTTGAATTCCTCAATGTTTAAAGCTATAACTTTGAAAATGCAGAAAAGCACTTCATATCACAAAAGCACACTGTGCTTCTGTCCTGGTTCAAGTATCTCAAAGCTGAATCACTAGGTAGCAAACGAGTTTCAAACTCACATAAAAGTTTTTTTAGCCAACTGGAAATAATTCCATGTTTCTTAGCTTGTGGGAACTAGGTTTCTTTGTGTATTTCAAAGAAACTCTGACAAAATGATTCTCTCTTGTGCCCCTCATGGCTCCCCAAATTTGTTCATCCCTCGATCACGGGTTTTTTGTTTAGAGACTATTGGATGTTTACCCTGATTAGGCGAATTTCACTGAAAACGCCTGTTAGATTAATTCCTCAATGGTTAATGCTAGAACTTTGAAAATGCAGAAAAGCACTTCAGATCACAAGAGCACACTGAGCTTCTTTCCTGGTTCAAGTATCTCAAAGCTGAATCACTAGGTAACAAAAGAGTTTCAAACTCACAGAAAAGCGTTTTAGCGAACTGGAAATAATTCCATGTTTCTTAGCTTCTGGGCACTAGGTTTCTTTGTGTATTTCAATGAAACTCTGAAAAAATGATTCTCTCATGTGCCTCTCAAGGCTCCCCAGGTTTGGTCATCCCACCATCAAGGGTGTTTTGTTTACAGTCTATTGGATGTTTACCCTGATTAGGCGAAAATGCCTGAAAACGCCTGTGAGTTTAATTCTTAAATGGTTAATGCTAGAGCTTTAAAAATGCAGAACAACACTTTAGTTCACAAGAGCACACTGTGCTTCTGTCCTGGTTCAAGTATCTGAAAGCTGAATCACTAGGTAGCAAAAGAGTTTCAAACTCACAGGAAAGCGTTTTAGCCTACTGGAAATAATTTCATGTTTCTTAGCTTGTGGGTACTAGGTTTCTTTGTGTATTTCAATGAAACTCTGACACAATGATTCTCTCTTGTGCCCCTCATGGCTCCCCAAATGTGGTCAATCCACCATCACGGGTTTTTTGTTTAGAGCCTATTGGATGTTTACCCTGATTTGGCGAATTTCACTGAAAACGCCTGTAGTTTAATTCCTCAATGGTTAATGCTAGAACTTTGAAAATGCAGAACAGCACGTCAGATCACAAGAGCACACTGTGCTCCTGTCCAGGTTCAAGTATCTCAAAGTTGAATCACTAGGTAACAAAAGAGTTTCAAACTCACAGAAAAGCGTTTTAGAGAACTGGAAATAATTCCATGTTTCTTAGCTTCTGGGCACTAGGTTTCTTTGTGTATTTCAATGAAACGCTGAAAAAATGATTCTCTCATGTGCCCCACAAGGCTCCACAAGTTTGGTCATCCCACCATCAAGGGTGTTTTGTTTACAGTCTATTGGATGTTTACCCTGATTAGGCGAAAATGCATGAAAACGCCTGTGAGTTTAATTCTTAAATGGTTAATGCAAGAACTTTAAAAACGCAGAACATCACTTTAGTTCACAAGAGCACACTGTGCTTCTGTCCTGGTTCAAGTATCTCAAAGCTGAATCACTAGATAGCAAAAGAGTTTCAAACTCACAGGAAAGCGTTTTAGCCAACTGGAAATAACTCCATGTTTCTTAGCTTGTGGGTACTAGGTTTCTTTGTGGATTTCAATGAAATTCTGACAAAATGATTCTCTCTTGTGCCCCTCATGACTCCCCAAATTTGGTCAATCCACCATCACGGGTTTTTTGTTTAGAGCCTATTGGATATTTACCCTGATTAGGCGAATTTCACTGAAAACGCTTGTAGTTTAATTCCTCAATGGTTAATGCTAGAACTTTGAAAATGCAGAAAAGCACTTCAGATCACAAGAGCACACTGTGCTCCTGTCCTGGTTCAAGTATCTCAAAGTTGAATCACTAGGTAACAAAAGAGTTTCAAACTCACAGAAAAGCGTTTTAGAGAACTGGAAATAATTTCATGTTTCTTAGCTTCTGGGCACTAGGTTTTTTTGTGTATTTCAATGAAACTCTGAAAAAATGATTCTCTCATGTGCCCCTCAAGGCTCCCCAAGTTTGGTCATCCCACCATCAAGGGTGTTTTGTTTACAGTCTATTGGATGTTTACCATGAATGGGCGAATTTCACTGAAAACGCCTGTAGTTTAATTCCTCAATGGTTAATGCAAGAACTTTGGAAATGCAGAAGAGCACTTCAGATCACAAGAGAACACTGTGCTTCTGTTTTGGTTCAAGTATCTCAAAGCTGAATCACTAGGTAGCAAAAGAGTTTCAAACTCACAGAACAGCGATTTAGCCAACTGGAAATACTTCCATGTTTCTTAGCTTCTGGGTGCTAGGTTTCTTTGTGTATTTCAATGAATCTCTGACAAAATGATTCTCTCTTGTGCCCCTCATGGCTCCCCAAATTTGGTCATCCCAGCATCACGGGTTTTATATTTAAAACCTATTGGATATTTACCCTGATTAGGCGAATTTCACTGAAAACGCCTGAAGTTGAATTCCTCAATGTTTAAAGCTATAACTTTGAAAATGCAGAAAAGCACTTCATATCACAAAAGCACACTGTGCTTCTGTCCTGGTTCAAGTATCTCAAAGCTGAATCACTAGGTAGCAAACGAGTTTCAAACTCACATAAAAGTTTTTTTAGCCAACTGGAAATAATTCCATGTTTCTTAGCTTGTGGGAACTAGGTTTCTTTGTGTATTTCAAAGAAACTCTGACAAAATGATTCTCTCTTGTGCCCCTCATGGCTCCCCAAATTTGTTCATCCCTCGATCACGGGTTTTTTGTTTAGAGACTATTGGATGTTTACCCTGATTAGGCGAATTTCACTGAAAACGCCTGTTAGATTAATTCCTCAATGGTTAATGCTAGAACTTTGAAAATGCAGAAAAGCACTTCAGATCACAAGAGCACACTGAGCTTCTTTCCTGGTTCAAGTATCTCAAAGCTGAATCACTAGGTAACAAAAGAGTTTCAAACTCACAGAAAAGCGTTTTAGCGAACTGGAAATAATTCCATGTTTCTTAGCTTCTGGGCACTAGGTTTCTTTGTGTATTTCAATGAAACTCTGAAAAAATGATTCTCTCATGTGCCTCTCAAGGCTCCCCAGGTTTGGTCATCCCACCATCAAGGGTGTTTTGTTTACAGTCTATTGGATGTTTACCCTGATTAGGCGAAAATGCCTGAAAACGCCTGTGAGTTTAATTCTTAAATGGTTAATGCTAGAGCTTTAAAAATGCAGAACAACACTTTAGTTCACAAGAGCACACTGTGCTTCTGTCCTGGTTCAAGTATCTGAAAGCTGAATCACTAGGTAGCAAAAGAGTTTCAAACTCACAGGAAAGCGTTTTAGCCTACTGGAAATAATTTCATGTTTCTTAGCTTGTGGGTACTAGGTTTCTTTGTGTATTTCAATGAAACTCTGACACAATGATTCTCTCTTGTGCCCCTCATGGCTCCCCAAATGTGGTCAATCCACCATCACGGGTTTTTTGTTTAGAGCCTATTGGATGTTTACCCTGATTTGGCGAATTTCACTGAAAACGCCTGTAGTTTAATTCCTCAATGGTTAATGCTAGAACTTTGAAAATGCAGAACAGCACGTCAGATCACAAGAGCACACTGTGCTCCTGTCCAGGTTCAAGTATCTCAAAGTTGAATCACTAGGTAACAAAAGAGTTTCAAACTCACAGAAAAGCGTTTTAGAGAACTGGAAATAATTCCATGTTTCTTAGCTTCTGGGCACTAGGTTTCTTTGTGTATTTCAATGAAACGCTGAAAAAATGATTCTCTCATGTGCCCCACAAGGCTCCACAAGTTTGGTCATCCCACCATCAAGGGTGTTTTGTTTACAGTCTATTGGATGTTTACCCTGATTAGGCGAAAATGCATGAAAACGCCTGTGAGTTTAATTCTTAAATGGTTAATGCAAGAACTTTAAAAACGCAGAACATCACTTTAGTTCACAAGAGCACACTGTGCTTCTGTCCTGGTTCAAGTATCTCAAAGCTGAATCACTAGATAGCAAAAGAGTTTCAAACTCACAGGAAAGCGTTTTAGCCAACTGGAAATAACTCCATGTTTCTTAGCTTGTGGGTACTAGGTTTCTTTGTGGATTTCAATGAAATTCTGACAAAATGATTCTCTCTTGTGCCCCTCATGACTCCCCAAATTTGGTCAATCCACCATCACGGGTTTTTTGTTTAGAGCCTATTGGATATTTACCCTGATTAGGCGAATTTCACTGAAAACGCTTGTAGTTTAATTCCTCAATGGTTAATGCTAGAACTTTGAAAATGCAGAAAAGCACTTCAGATCACAAGAGCACACTGTGCTCCTGTCCTGGTTCAAGTATCTCAAAGTTGAATCACTAGGTAACAAAAGAGTTTCAAACTCACAGAAAAGCGTTTTAGAGAACTGGAAATAATTTCATGTTTCTTAGCTTCTGGGCACTAGGTTTTTTTGTGTATTTCAATGAAACTCTGAAAAAATGATTCTCTCATGTGCCCCTCAAGGCTCCCCAAGTTTGGTCATCCCACCATCAAGGGTGTTTTGTTTACAGTCTATTGGATGTTTACCATGAATGGGCGAATTTCACTGAAAACGCCTGTAGTTTAATTCCTCAATGGTTAATGCAAGAACTTTGGAAATGCAGAAGAGCACTTCAGATCACAAGAGAACACTGTGCTTCTGTTTTGGTTCAAGTATCTCAAAGCTGAATCACTAGGTAGCAAAAGAGTTTCAAACTCACAGAACAGCGATTTAGCCAACTGGAAATACTTCCATGTTTCTTAGCTTCTGGGTGCTAGGTTTCTTTGTGTATTTCAATGAATCTCTGACAAAATGATTCTCTCTTGTGCCCCTCATGGCTCCCCAAATTTGGTCATCCCAGCATCACGGGTTTTATATTTAAAACCTATTGGATATTTACCCTGATTAGGCGAATTTCACTGAAAACGCCTGAAGTTGAATTCCTCAATGTTTAAAGCTATAACTTTGAAAATGCAGAAAAGCACTTCATATCACAAAAGCACACTGTGCTTCTGTCCTGGTTCAAGTATCTCAAAGCTGAATCACTAGGTAGCAAACGAGTTTCAAACTCACATAAAAGTTTTTTTTAGCCAACTGGAAATAATTCCATGTTTCTTAGCTTGTGGGAACTAGGTTTCTTTGTGTATTTCAAAGAAACTCTGACAAAATGATTCTCTCTTGTGCCCCTCATGGCTCCCCAAATTTGTTCATCCCTCGATCACGGGTTTTTTGTTTAGAGACTATTGGATGTTTACCCTGATTAGGCGAATTTCACTGAAAACGCCTGTTAGATTAATTCCTCAATGGTTAATGCTAGAACTTTGAAAATGCAGAAAAGCACTTCAGATCACAAGAGCACACTGAGCTTCTTTCCTGGTTCAAGTATCTCAAAGCTGAATCACTAGGTAACAAAAGAGTTTCAAACTCACAGAAAAGCGTTTTAGCGAACTGGAAATAATTCCATGTTTCTTAGCTTCTGGGCACTAGGTTTCTTTGTGTATTTCAATGAAACTCTGAAAAAATGATTCTCTCATGTGCCTCTCAAGGCTCCCCAGGTTTGGTCATCCCACCATCAAGGGTGTTTTGTTTACAGTCTATTGGATGTTTACCCTGATTAGGCGAAAATGCCTGAAAACGCCTGTGAGTTTAATTCTTAAATGGTTAATGCTAGAGCTTTAAAAATGCAGAACAACACTTTAGTTCACAAGAGCACACTGTGCTTCTGTCCTGGTTCAAGTATCTGAAAGCTGAATCACTAGGTAGCAAAAGAGTTTCAAACTCACAGGAAAGCGTTTTAGCCTACTGGAAATAATTTCATGTTTCTTAGCTTGTGGGTACTAGGTTTCTTTGTGTATTTCAATGAAACTCTGACACAATGATTCTCTCTTGTGCCCCTCATGGCTCCCCAAATGTGGTCAATCCACCATCACGGGTTTTTTGTTTAGAGCCTATTGGATGTTTACCCTGATTTGGCGAATTTCACTGAAAACGCCTGTAGTTTAATTCCTCAATGGTTAATGCTAGAACTTTGAAAATGCAGAACAGCACGTCAGATCACAAGAGCACACTGTGCTCCTGTCCAGGTTCAAGTATCTCAAAGTTGAATCACTAGGTAACAAAAGAGTTTCAAACTCACAGAAAAGCGTTTTAGAGAACTGGAAATAATTCCATGTTTCTTAGCTTCTGGGCACTAGGTTTCTTTGTGTATTTCAATGAAACGCTGAAAAAATGATTCTCTCATGTGCCCCACAAGGCTCCACAAGTTTGGTCATCCCACCATCAAGGGTGTTTTGTTTACAGTCTATTGGATGTTTACCCTGATTAGGCGAAAATGCATGAAAACGCCTGTGAGTTTAATTCTTAAATGGTTAATGCAAGAACTTTAAAAACGCAGAACATCACTTTAGTTCACAAGAGCACACTGTGCTTCTGTCCTGGTTCAAGTATCTCAAAGCTGAATCACTAGATAGCAAAAGAGTTTCAAACTCACAGGAAAGCGTTTTAGCCAACTGGAAATAACTCCATGTTTCTTAGCTTGTGGGTACTAGGTTTCTTTGTGGATTTCAATGAAATTCTGACAAAATGATTCTCTCTTGTGCCCCTCATGACTCCCCAAATTTGGTCAATCCACCATCACGGGTTTTTTGTTTAGAGCCTATTGGATATTTACCCTGATTAGGCGAATTTCACTGAAAACGCTTGTAGTTTAATTCCTCAATGGTTAATGCTAGAACTTTGAAAATGCAGAAAAGCACTTCAGATCACAAGAGCACACTGTGCTCCTGTCCTGGTTCAAGTATCTCAAAGTTGAATCACTAGGTAACAAAAGAGTTTCAAACTCACAGAAAAGCGTTTTAGAGAACTGGAAATAATTTCATGTTTCTTAGCTTCTGGGCACTAGGTTTTTTTGTGTATTTCAATGAAACTCTGAAAAAATGATTCTCTCATGTGCCCCTCAAGGCTCCCCAAGTTTGGTCATCCCACCATCAAGGGTGTTTTGTTTACAGTCTATTGGATGTTTACCATGAATGGGCGAATTTCACTGAAAACGCCTGTAGTTTAATTCCTCAATGGTTAATGCAAGAACTTTGGAAATGCAGAAGAGCACTTCAGATCACAAGAGAACACTGTGCTTCTGTTTTGGTTCAAGTATCTCAAAGCTGAATCACTAGGTAGCAAAAGAGTTTCAAACTCACAGAACAGCGATTTAGCCAACTGGAAATACTTCCATGTTTCTTAGCTTCTGGGTGCTAGGTTTCTTTGTGTATTTCAATGAATCTCTGACAAAATGATTCTCTCTTGTGCCCCTCATGGCTCCCCAAATTTGGTCATCCCAGCATCACGGGTTTTATATTTAAAACCTATTGGATATTTACCCTGATTAGGCGAATTTCACTGAAAACGCCTGAAGTTGAATTCCTCAATGTTTAAAGCTATAACTTTGAAAATGCAGAAAAGCACTTCATATCACAAAAGCACACTGTGCTTCTGTCCTGGTTCAAGTATCTCAAAGCTGAATCACTAGGTAGCAAACGAGTTTCAAACTCACATAAAAGTTTTTTTAGCCAACTGGAAATAATTCCATGTTTCTTAGCTTGTGGGAACTAGGTTTCTTTGTGTATTTCAAAGAAACTCTGACAAAATGATTCTCTCTTGTGCCCCTCATGGCTCCCCAAATTTGTTCATCCCTCGATCACGGGTTTTTTGTTTAGAGACTATTGGATGTTTACCCTGATTAGGCGAATTTCACTGAAAACGCCTGTTAGATTAATTCCTCAATGGTTAATGCTAGAACTTTGAAAATGCAGAAAAGCACTTCAGATCACAAGAGCACACTGAGCTTCTTTCCTGGTTCAAGTATCTCAAAGCTGAATCACTAGGTAACAAAAGAGTTTCAAACTCACAGAAAAGCGTTTTAGCGAACTGGAAATAATTCCATGTTTCTTAGCTTCTGGGCACTAGGTTTCTTTGTGTATTTCAATGAAACTCTGAAAAAATGATTCTCTCATGTGCCTCTCAAGGCTCCCCAGGTTTGGTCATCCCACCATCAAGGGTGTTTTGTTTACAGTCTATTGGATGTTTACCCTGATTAGGCGAAAATGCCTGAAAACGCCTGTGAGTTTAATTCTTAAATGGTTAATGCTAGAGCTTTAAAAATGCAGAACAACACTTTAGTTCACAAGAGCACACTGTGCTTCTGTCCTGGTTCAAGTATCTGAAAGCTGAATCACTAGGTAGCAAAAGAGTTTCAAACTCACAGGAAAGCGTTTTAGCCTACTGGAAATAATTTCATGTTTCTTAGCTTGTGGGTACTAGGTTTCTTTGTGTATTTCAATGAAACTCTGACACAATGATTCTCTCTTGTGCCCCTCATGGCTCCCCAAATGTGGTCAATCCACCATCACGGGTTTTTTGTTTAGAGCCTATTGGATGTTTACCCTGATTTGGCGAATTTCACTGAAAACGCCTGTAGTTTAATTCCTCAATGGTTAATGCTAGAACTTTGAAAATGCAGAACAGCACGTCAGATCACAAGAGCACACTGTGCTCCTGTCCAGGTTCAAGTATCTCAAAGTTGAATCACTAGGTAACAAAAGAGTTTCAAACTCACAGAAAAGCGTTTTAGAGAACTGGAAATAATTCCATGTTTCTTAGCTTCTGGGCACTAGGTTTCTTTGTGTATTTCAATGAAACGCTGAAAAAATGATTCTCTCATGTGCCCCACAAGGCTCCACAAGTTTGGTCATCCCACCATCAAGGGTGTTTTGTTTACAGTCTATTGGATGTTTACCCTGATTAGGCGAAAATGCATGAAAACGCCTGTGAGTTTAATTCTTAAATGGTTAATGCAAGAACTTTAAAAACGCAGAACATCACTTTAGTTCACAAGAGCACACTGTGCTTCTGTCCTGGTTCAAGTATCTCAAAGCTGAATCACTAGATAGCAAAAGAGTTTCAAACTCACAGGAAAGCGTTTTAGCCAACTGGAAATAACTCCATGTTTCTTAGCTTGTGGGTACTAGGTTTCTTTGTGGATTTCAATGAAATTCTGACAAAATGATTCTCTCTTGTGCCCCTCATGACTCCCCAAATTTGGTCAATCCACCATCACGGGTTTTTTGTTTAGAGCCTATTGGATATTTACCCTGATTAGGCGAATTTCACTGAAAACGCTTGTAGTTTAATTCCTCAATGGTTAATGCTAGAACTTTGAAAATGCAGAAAAGCACTTCAGATCACAAGAGCACACTGTGCTCCTGTCCTGGTTCAAGTATCTCAAAGTTGAATCACTAGGTAACAAAAGAGTTTCAAACTCACAGAAAAGCGTTTTAGAGAACTGGAAATAATTTCATGTTTCTTAGCTTCTGGGCACTAGGTTTTTTTGTGTATTTCAATGAAACTCTGAAAAAATGATTCTCTCATGTGCCCCTCAAGGCTCCCCAAGTTTGGTCATCCCACCATCAAGGGTGTTTTGTTTACAGTCTATTGGATGTTTACCATGAATGGGCGAATTTCACTGAAAACGCCTGTAGTTTAATTCCTCAATGGTTAATGCAAGAACTTTGGAAATGCAGAAGAGCACTTCAGATCACAAGAGAACACTGTGCTTCTGTTTTGGTTCAAGTATCTCAAAGCTGAATCACTAGGTAGCAAAAGAGTTTCAAACTCACAGAACAGCGATTTAGCCAACTGGAAATACTTCCATGTTTCTTAGCTTCTGGGTGCTAGGTTTCTTTGTGTATTTCAATGAATCTCTGACAAAATGATTCTCTCTTGTGCCCCTCATGGCTCCCCAAATTTGGTCATCCCAGCATCACGGGTTTTATATTTAAAACCTATTGGATATTTACCCTGATTAGGCGAATTTCACTGAAAACGCCTGAAGTTGAATTCCTCAATGTTTAAAGCTATAACTTTGAAAATGCAGAAAAGCACTTCATATCACAAAAGCACACTGTGCTTCTGTCCTGGTTCAAGTATCTCAAAGCTGAATCACTAGGTAGCAAACGAGTTTCAAACTCACATAAAA